>PVHP010006366.1:9754-60042 GCA_004024765.1 Zapus hudsonius | reverse complement strand
TTTTTTTTTCTTTTAACTAACTCTAGATGCGCCTTGGTGTGGAGTTAAAAGTACACATGCTGGATCAAAATACATAAAAACTTCATTTCCTACCAAAAAGAAATGGGAAAATGGGTATTGTTTAAAAGACAGAAATGAACCCTGCCATATAATGTAAGTGTTTTGCATTTCTGGTCATCACATCACTGGAGATAACTGGTGGATGCTACTGATGAATTCCAGAGGCACAATTCAAGTTTTGTGAAATCTCCATCCAGCTCAGCTCAGTTGAGACAAGGGAACACTCGTTAGAAGCCGTGAAGCTACACTGACTTAGGACCCAAAGCTCAGGTTCAAAGACCACTGCAACAGTGGTGTGGAGGCATTCACATCCTGGCACCCCAGAGACGTTACTGCTGGGGCACTTGCTAGGTGAGGGAGAAAGTCTTAAAGCCACCTTACCTGGTTTTTAGTTCTGTATGTAACCAGCTAGCTTTTAGTTGAAGGTAACTGTAGTTTAAATGTCAGAAGAATAAATCTAATAACATGGGTTTGCTTTTCCCACCCTCCCCAGTAGTAGAAATGCAGTCATTTCATTCTCACAGATAGCACATTCGGACTCGATTACTCATCTGTCAAAGAGCTGTGAAGAATCATATCAGGAAAACTTGGTTATACCATTTTGACGGCACACACCTAGTTTCTGTAGTTTGCATAAATAGGTTAAGTCTACACTTAAATTAGGACTGTGGTTTGCCAGTTCCAATGCACACAATACATTCATAAAAATTAATATTGGACTGCTTCTTTTAGACTAAATTTTCTTTTAAAATGTACCTACCATCTTTCTTTAAAGTAATTTAAACAAATACTATGTCAGATCTAAAATTCAGAAAGCATGAAAGTGAATTATCCTATAAAATTATATATAAGGGATTTTTTTCCTCCTTTATTAGCTTACTAGCTCTGGCAAAAAATTTAAAACTGAAAGCTTAAAGTTTTAGGGTGAGGTATGTATCTGAATTCTGGTAACTTAAAAAAAAAATCACTTAGCCCAGCATGGCGATGCACACCTTTAATCGCAGAACTCTGGAGGCTGAGGTAGGAGAAACGCTGTGAGTTCAAGGCCACCCTGAGACTACATAGCACATTCCTGGTCAGCCAAGGCTAGAGCGAGAAACTACCTTGAGACATCCCCCATGCCTCCTCAAATCACTTATGATTGTTATGAAGTGGAAGTAAATTCTTAAAAATTCAGTCACAAGACATTACTTCCAATAAATAAAAAGTCTTTGATTTAGGAGTGTCCTTTTTGACATTGTTGTCATCTACAAAGTTCACATTTGAGAACCATACAAATCAGTTATAAAAAACAACACAGAAACCTCACGAGTTTACTATTTTGTACGGGTTCAATGCCCGATGGACACATGAACTCGTATTTTGCCACAGACCAGCTTGGAAGCAGTTGGCAATAGTATATTAGTGTTCTGTATTGTCTTATTATGTAAGATGATAGCTGTGGACTTTGGATGACAAAATGTCAAGGTGTTTTGGACACCACTTAAGAACTGTGAAGGCCTGAGTATCAGCTGCAATTCAGGCAGAGCTGGGAAAATCAGCATTGAGAAGCTGGAAAGGACACTTAAGATCCACATGCCTTGGAGCTAATGCTAAGGACCTGGCAGGTTCATGCCTACCTCCTTTGTCACCTTCATTCTTAGTGTTCCATTTTAACTTTGTGTAGAGGACCCCTCCCCTTGTAGGTTATGACTTTCCTGTAACAGACATTTTACAGGAGCTCCTGCTTGGTCTGGAAAGGTGCAGGTGTCTAAGGCCATGTATTAATCAGTAGTCTGTGTTCATCCCATCAGAGGAACAGGTCTGCCATGGCAGGTGCTTTGCATAAGCACTGTGAGGCAGAGGCAGTCAGGGCTCCTGCTCTCCTGGAGCAAACAAGCAGGTCCTGTCAAGGCAGTAAAGCTAGTACTGAGGTGTTCATCTATGACTGGAACCTTGGACTTAGCAACTGTCTGCCCTGAGAACCAGGAGTGCTTTACTGAGGTGACATTTCAGCTGTTGACCAAGTGTGACTCAGTCAGACCAGACAAACACCTTAAGCCAAGGCTGACTGCAGAAGGGCCTGGCTGCTGCTGCTGCAGGAACAATGAGCTTAGTGACAGGAAGGAGGAGAAGTGGAAGAGGAGAAGTTGGGAAAGGAATGAGGCCAGGTCCCCAGGGTTCTAGTATGCCAACCTTATTTAGATGGCATCATGACCCAAGAGACTTTAAGTGGCAATTTTTGTTTTGAGACAGCATCCCAGGTTGCACAGGCTGCCCTTGAACTCTGTAGTCAAGCATGATCCTGGACTCCTGATCCCCTGCTTCTGTCTCCCAAGGGCTGGGATGACAGGTTTTGCACCACAGCCACCTGCAGTGTTTAGGAGGTTTTGGCAAAGTGTGGCTGGTTGTCACTGTGGAGAAGAACCGAAAAGGAAATGGGTGGCAGGAACTGTAAATTTCCTAAAACTTAATAACCTGTCCCTAGTCTAAGTGTCAGAGTAAACAAAAGCCATTAAATTCTCAGGAACTTTAAATTTCTGCTTTAGGCCACCTACGCTAGAGAAATACATGGGATGCCACTGCTTTGTAGCAAGATAGAATGTTCTATCAAGCACCGTATCAAGCACTGAACGTGTAAATGTAAATCCGAGTGAAGTGATTTTGCTTCACAATATAGTCTTAGCAAAGCAGCAGCACTGAAGAATCCAACTGCATAGGATGTAGAGGACATTGCTAAAGTTTACTTAAGAAAAGTGAATTTTCACTATTGTTTTGATTTGCTTTTAGCATACCTGGTTGACAGGTAACAGAAATTCAGTATGTTTGATGTCTATATGAAACAAGGCTTTTGTATCACACCAAGAACAGTCTTTAAATTCCAGTTACTTGGAATTCCTTTGGTTGTTCAGTTAAAATGCCCATATAAAAGGAACAAAAAAAACTCTATTTAAACATTTCATTTGGCCCAAAACTAATTCACATATAAAAATATTCTACCTATAGGTAATATTGCTGGAAACACTACTGAGCATCATCAGACACATCAGCTGAAATAGGGGATTGAGCCCCCCCCCCCCCCGGGCTGTCTGCTCTTCTTTTTCATTTGCTGGCCTTGCTTTTAGTGAAAGTTAAGCTAAGTCAGTAAGCAGTGACTCTGGAATTTTCAGTGCTACTCTCCCAATATCATCACAAATGGTAAAACCAAGCCCAAAGAGAAGGTACTTAACTCCCCCTTATTAAGTATAATGGATATTTCCTTTGAAGCTTTAAAATGCCCATCATGACCTACTAAGGAAGTGTTGACATCCATAGTTTTAAAAGGCACTCATACACTGGGCTAATTCCAGTTTTGGTGCAGTTACGTAGAAGGCTGGTTTTATAATTCATACGAACCTGGTTCTTGGCTCTGTTTATGTGCAAGTCAGCTCCAAAACTTTGTCTCAATTGCCAGTAATAAAGTGTTTGTAGTGATACTGCTGGAACTATTCTAATCTTCCTGTACCACAGGTACCAGTCAGGATCCTCTTTACATCAAAAAAGCTGACTGTATTCCTTCAAAACACACAGTCAGAAACTTATCCTTTTTTCATTTGGTTTTAGTCAGATCCTGGAGGTCATGGCAGCAGTGAGAGAAGAGGACCCACTGGAATTAGCCAACACACTATATGACAACACCATCAAAGTGTTCTTTTCCTGACTCTTAATTTGCATGGGTCTTCTATTTTTATTATGCTTGTGAAATTTCATGGTAA
This sequence comes from Zapus hudsonius, assembly GCA_004024765.1. NCBI lineage: Eukaryota > Metazoa > Chordata > Mammalia > Rodentia > Dipodidae > Zapus > Zapus hudsonius. The sequence goes on along the minus strand of PVHP010006366.1, from coordinate 56,248 downwards.
AACTATTTTCAATAAAATCAAAATTCTATTAAGGTTGCCTAAATAGATATCACTGTATACCACTCACACTTTTATTCCTAGAATCAGATCTGCACTTTTTATGTCACTTAACGTCTTGGTTTAACAATGAAAACCTATTTTTATTGTGTAATCTCATAAACAATCTGAAAGGACAACTTAATGACACCTCTGGTAAACACAGAATGGCTTTTTACCTAAAAATTGAACAGCACATTCTTGTTTATATCAGTTTAGTTGAGACAGGCCTGTTTCTCAATTCTATCTCTGACTCATGACTTTTGAACCCAGATCAACTACAAAGCAACTCAAATTTTAAGTTTCTCAGTTGCTTCTGGTAGGCTAAGTTTTTTTTTTTTTTTTTTTGGTTTTTCGAGGTAGGGTCTCGCTCTAGCCCAGGCTAACCTGGAATTCACTCTGTAGTCTCAGGATGGCCTCGAACTCACGGCAATCCTCCTACCTCTGCCTGTTTTTTTTTTTTTTTTTAAACTCTGGTTCAAATTATTTTACTTCCTTGACCTTAATTTTTTTTACTGAGTTTCTGACTTTGCACTCTAACTCTCCCACTCATTTCAAAGAAAATCTGGGGTCCAGTGTTACACACTCATTTCACTGAGGACTCTTGGGCACACTTGACGCACCAGATCATTATCTATTAAAAAGCTGTTTGTTCAAATTTGTCATAAAAATGTGAAAACATTTTATTCTATGTACAATAATGTACACAAATTTAAATAGGTCACCAAAGAGACCAGAAGTAATTAAAGAGGTATATTTACAGTAGCACATCACAGTAAACGGAAAACCATTCACAGATTCAACATTGATACTGTTTTTGTGCTTGGTTACACACTGGACTCCATTGTGGATGAACTGAATTTTAAACAAATACTTCAGTGATTAGTAAACGCTATTTTAATCAGTGTCATCATTAAATTCTTCAGCTGCTGCGCCTGTGTGCTGAATCCCTCCATTTCTCTCCCTTTGAACGTCATCCTCACAATCTGTACTGTCGCCTTCGTTCAGTTCCCTGTCAGATTCAGCAGCTGCTTCTTGGACAGCTTCCTCTGGGTTCTGATTTTCATTGGGTGCAATAAATCCATTGTTGTTAGACGCACCTGAATTATCTTTCATCTCATCTTCGATGTACACTTTTTGATGGCACATTGGACAAGTGTCTTGAATGTACAGCCATTTCCGAAGGCAAAGTGCATGGAAATAATGATTGCATGGTGTGATACGAGCGGAGGTTGTGAACTCATGATAACAGATTGCACACACATCATCGATTTCTTGCAAGTGGCTCCCTTTTACTTCAGGAAGTGAGTTGATTTTCTTAACAGCAGTTCTACGATTCATGAATGTCTTCCAGCCATTTTTCGCTTGTAAGTAGATGTTAAAATATGCATGTAGGCACATCATACAAGCTCGAATTTTGCTTCCTGACTCAAACATCATAGTATAAGCCCCATTCCCAAACATTACTACTCCAAATATAAATTCAATAATATTGCCTGTTGAGCGAACACAGTAGACATAATCATCAAGCTTTTCCCAGAGGACGTTAGAGTAGCCGTCAATCATGAATAATGTATAAACAGTAAGGGAAACAATTACTTTTAAGCAGAGTTCCACACAAAAGGCCGTGACTGCAAACAACCATGTATTCAGAGCATAGTGACGCCAAAGAACACAACTGAGGAACACGGGAAGGACAAACAGGCAGGCAGAGACGAACAGCACAGGGAAGTGTCTACGAAAAGATGACACATGGGAGGCACTGAGAGACATTAATACAGGGTCTGTCATTCCATGGATGAAATGCAGGACTGCAGTTAATAAAAGGCACATGTTTCTACTTAAGCGAATAAGTCTCTCTTCTGGTCTTAGCCCACTTAAACCAGTCTGAAGAGCCAAAATAAAAAATAAAACAGGTGCTACAAAGCCAAGCCTCCTGTCGTCATCTTCAGTTGATCCAATAAAGGCTAGTATTCCAAGGCCCAAATAATGGGCTACTGAGGAAATGACAGCACTCATGCCTAGTACAGTTAGTGTAGAATCACACCCACTAATTATAAGATTGCAAATGAGGTCCCAGAAATCATCCCAAGAAATAAAGAAGGACTCAGTTTCATTTGCCATCCTTAAAATGTACATTAACACTGTAGCCTGAGCTGTAACTCTTGTTAGCCAGAAGACCCGAAGTATATCTGGGAAACGAATCCTCTTCCACGTGTCCTCCATCAATAACTGTATTCCATAAATGCGGTACATGTGCCTCACTAAAAGGTACACATACCGTGTGGAGTAATAAAACCACTTGAGTTTTACTGCCAAGACAAGCACTGTGTTTAATATGAGAATCAAGGATGAGATAAAAACCAGCGTCTCTCTGATATGTAATGGTAGCTCTGTGATTAAGCCTATTACAGGAACCAAGAGATTCAAAATAATTAACTGTGAATAGATGGAATGAATCTGTAGTAGTGTGACGTATCCAATTCCAAATGTTAGCTGTAGAACAATGAGTGCCATCCATAATGAGGGCCCTTTCCGAGGAAGCAGCTCGATTCCAAAAGCTGATGTGTTGTAGGCACCATAGAGGTCCATGTGCAAAGCAGCATAGTAATTCACCAACACTGAAGTCACAGCTAACAGAAAGGCTGAGCTGTACATGTAAAACTTGAACAGTGATCGCTGCGACAGTATCAGAACAACACTGGATGCAAATATACCTAAAGAAAAAGAAAGGGGAAAGGTTATTCCAATGAAATATTTTAAGCATGTTTTCACACCAGCAGTTATTTTTCTTTATAGTTCTTTTCAAAGTTAGGAACATGAAGCCTCAAGGTAACTTGGGCTTAAGGGGCTATTATATAGAGTTTTGTGCAGTCAGTTCAAAAAGCTAAATCAACCTTTATTTAAAAAAAAATATTTGTTTGCAAGGAGAGAGAAGAGAGAAAAAGAGTGTGCAAGCTAGGACCTCTAACCGCTGTGCATAAACTCAAGATACATGAGCCATTTTGTGCATCTGGCTTTTATATGGGTACTGGGGAATTGAACCCAGGCCAAAAGCTTTGCAAGCAAATGCCTTTTAACCACTAAGCCTATTTTGTAAAACTCACTTCTGGGCTGGGCAGATGGCTCAGTGGTTAAAGACAATAAACACATAAAGCCAGATGCACAATACACCACATGCATCTGGAGTTTATTTGCAGCAGCAAGAGGCCCTGGTGTATCCATACTCACTCTGCTCACAAAAATATTTTTAAGGGGCTGAAGAGATGGCTTAGCGATTAAGGCATTTGCCTGCAATGCAGAAGGACCAGAGTTCCGATTCCCCAGTGCCCATATACAGCCAGATGCACAAGAGGGTGCATGTGTCTGGAGTTCATTTGCAGTGGCTTGGAGGCCCTGGTGCGCCCATATTCTCTCTGCTTCTCTCTCTCTCTCTCTCTCTCTCTCTCTCTCTCTCTCTCTCTCTCTCTCATAAATAAATAAAATATTAAAAAAATATTTTTAAAACCCTCTATTTTCTGATTTCGAAAGTAACTCACAACGTGCATCCAGGCACAAAATTTCTAAATTATAATCAGGACAAATTGGTTATGTTATGCACCTTTTAATTTTTTTAAAACAAATGAATGTCTTGAAGTGATTTTATGATCGTATAATTTTATATCACTACAAAGTTCAAAGTAATTCCAAAAAAAAAAAAAAATTGAACCCCAGGAGGGTGGGGCACTGGAGTGAGCTCTGCCTGACTGGGGATGGTGAGGAGGGCTCAGAGATGAGGACAAGGAGACTAAATTTCCTGCTGGTGGCCTAGGAGAGCTTAAGAACCACCACCCTAATTTCCTGGTGGTGAAGGGTGACACCATCAACCAGATTGAAGATACTTTCTGGCAATTTCTAAACTGGGACAACATTAGCATCATTCTCATTAACCAAGACATCAAAGAGATAGTGCATCATGTCCTTGATGCTCACTAACACCACTCAATTCCCACTGCCCCAGAGATCCCATCCCAGGAGCATCCCTGACATCCGAGTGGCTAAAGACTCCATCCTGCAAGGGACCAAGGGCAAGTTCATTAATGAAGACTGGCACCTGGGCTCTCTAGCCCTCAGCCCTTCTCACCTTCAGGCCTCTCTCAGCTTCCCATCTTCTGTAAGTTTCAAGCCTCTGCTTTTCAACGGTAGCCCTTCCTAGGACTCTGAGAGGCTGAGTGAGGTTTTTCTGGGCTGCTGGACTCTGCTATTGAAATCCAGGCTGGCTAGGGAACACAAACCCAAACATCATCTCTCCACTACCTCTCCCCTATGTTCTAAGTGTCACCGCCAAAGTTAAAAGTAATATTCTTGCTTCTCTTCCCCCCAAAGAATAAAAAATAACCAAAACGAACAAGATTTGTTCCCCTTGAAAGCTTCAGAATTCCTTTTCTGAAGTGGTCTTTAGGAATTAAGTTTAATAATTCTACTTATTTCTCTTTCTTCCAACTGTAAACTGTGAGCTCTTATTTTTCCCACCTTTTAAATGTGAGCATTCTCCAAGGGCACAAACTCAACCTTATTTCTACATATTGAACATTTCGGACATGTCCTGGAACTTCCCTTTTTTCTATACATCACTGAATTCAAATTATAAAAGTAAAATTCAGAAAATCAAATCATATCAGAAAGATGGCTATAACTGTCCCCTCCATCCCTCTGTATGTAACTGTAAACATTGATACTACGTACCTGACACCATCTTTTTTGTTCTGCCCAAAATACATATTTTTCAAGTGAGACCACCATAAACACATTATTAAGGTTTCAAGTACAGGACTGACAGACAACTCTTTACCTAGTTCCATTTCTATACCTGCAAACCTCAGAATATTCTATATTCTAATACCTCATCTGCTTTAAACCAGAACCTTTCTTTGTGCTTTGCAAGTTCAGCTAAAAGTAGTAGTATTTTTCCTCTTAATCATGCTCTGGGCCTCACATCCTAAAACTATACCAAATAGTTGCCAAATTCGACTATATCTTTATTTCCCTTTTCTCAAATGGCACCAACCAACTGGTTTGTGTCTCAAAACTCTGACAAATCCATCTTCAAAACTGCCTTTACTCATGCTCAAAATACATTCTTTGGTGACTTTGAAATTATGAACAATTTAAACCTACATTCCTGTCCTGGCATGTAAAGGACCATATGTTATACTTTAGAGTGACACTTCTAAACACACCTCTTGCCAGACCTGAGTCCCCAAGCACATCCCTTTCTCTACCACAACTCCATCTGTATGTATATTCTCTAGAATGATGGCCCTACACATCTCCATTCCGAACTGCTCAAATCCTACCCATCCGAGACCCACTCTGGTTGTTTCTGTTCCTTCAGCATACCTACAGAACTTCCTGACACACCAGCACACACTTAGGCAACACTGCAGTTCACAGTCATGCGCATCGTAACATGCCCCTAAGAACAAGGATTCTACCTTGTAAAACAATGGATCCCACCGTATTTTATACAAAGTACCCAGTAGTCATTGGGGAAATAAATATTTTGGTAGATAAGTTACAACCTTAAGGAAATCGCAAAATATGACCTCATTAAAAAATGAAACCTGAACCAGGCGTGGCGGCACGCTCCTTTAATCCCAGTACTTGGGAGGTAAAGGTAGGCGGATAGATGTTTAGTTCGAAGCTACCCTGAGTCTACATACTGAATCCAGCTCAGCCTAGGCAAGACTCTACCTCAGGGAAAAACAAAACAAAACAAAAAACAAAGAAAGAGGTAAGGCAAAGCTAACTATGGTTGTACTACCAAAAGAGAAAAGATAGAAATTTCAAACTAGACATCTGCCTAGCTGCCTTCCTTTAGCATATCAGAGTGGAAGCATTCCACAGCCTACTGGATATGAAGACAAGGGCTGGTTCCTTTTACAGTCTGCCCTGTGTGCCTATGCGGTCATTTGTGAAAAGATCTATAAATATAAATAAAAACCACCTGCTTCCCCAAACAAGGAGGCCATTGGAAATCTCCTAGAGTGAGAACTGGGCCCTTTCAACAAAAAAAAATGTATTAATTTGATGTCTAGAAGCTTTTCTCCATGCCTCCATGCAAGGTAACAAGAAAATTGAAAATTGAGCCTATGGTATATGGCAAATGTAATCTTGCTTTCTCTACATGGAAACCCAAAAACCAGTGTTTTTCCTGAGACAGCTTAATTCATCTTCTAAAGCTGAGTTAAAAACCAAAATAGCTTCAGTTCTATTTTATTCAACTTAAAAGGAGAAAATCAAGCAGGTACTATAAACCACCAACTTTACTCACAGATTAGTAAATCAATCTCCATTAGTAACTGTGTGTGACCTTTGCTATAATTTTATAGCCAGTCCTTTAATTCTAATAATTTATTCTCAGAAGCCATTTTTACACAAAATAGAAATACTTTCAGATAAAAAGTACTAGTTTGAGTTGGGCATGGTGGTGCACACCTTTAGTTCCAGCACTTGGGAGGCAATGGTAGGAAGATCACTGAGAGTTTGAGGCCACCCTAAAACTACATAGTGAATTCCAAGTCAACCTGGGCTAGAGCAAGACCCTACCCTGAAAAAACAAAAAGTGCCAGTTTGCTTTATGAAAATGTATCAAAGGAAAAAAAGAGAACTTAATAAAAGTTAGATACAATCATCGACATTTGGTTCAAGTATGTCTTAACAAGAAACAATACGATTCTATTTTTTGTTTGTTTTAAGATAGAATCTCATTATATAACCCAGGCTAGCCTCAGACTGGTGATTCTCCTACATCAGCCTTCTGAATCCTGGGATTTTAGGCACATGCCACTACACTTCACTTGATACTGCTTTTTCTTGAATAAAGTTCTACTGATATATGTTGAGTAAACTCTTCAAAAACAGCACATACATGTTTTAATTCATACCTAAAGTTTGCAGGAGTTTTTTAAAAACTGTTCTTTTATACCCATATTCTCATTGGATATGGAATCACCTCCCATTTTACAGAAAAAAAAATCAACTTTCCAAGTAATATATCTCGAAAATAATGTGGTCTTTGGAGAGTACTGTTAAAGCTAGTTTCCTGCATTTTTGCAGCCTTACACGAGAAGCTCTGCCCCAGTAATTGTCCTAAAGAGCTAAGGAAATGAAGCACTGGGATTTCAAATGACACCACTTTGGGACACTGGGAGAACAGTTAACTGAATGAAACCAGAACTAAGGAACAGAGTTCCACTGAAGTAGAAAAAGAGGCAAGTGTCAGAATCAGCTCAGGAGATTTGAGCAATTACATATATGAACTCAATTTGAGAAACAGTCCAAGGCCATTTCGATTAGATTATTAAAACTAATAAGAAGAAATAGGAAAAGAGGAGGAAAATATATACGTTTAACATAAAGGATTAACTTTTTTTGTCAGACAGGGACTTTACCAGAGCCCAATGTGACCTCCAATTTGTGACCCTCCTACTTCAGCCTCACAAATTCAGGGACTACAGGTGTGTGTCAGTGTTAACTCTTTAAAGTCCACGCATCCTCTTGATCTCTTATGACTATTCAGAAGGAAATGAAACATAACACACCTTTCCTGACTCCTTAAATACCTCATTCACTAGCCACAATAAAGACAGAAGCATTATTATCACTGCCTTATCCCCAAGAGAGTCCTATATAATGAAATTTAAGACAAAGTGTCATGAAATGTTGCTAATTGGTTGGTATACTTAATAAACTCTAAAATAGGTGATGTGGTACATGCCTGTAATCCAAGCACTAGCACAGCAAAAGGCAGGAGTTCAAAGGCAGCCTGTCTACAAAGGAGATCCTGTCTTAAAAATAAAAATATACCATGGTCCCCTGTCACAAGGACTGATCCAGACGACCCATGGAGGAGGTTATCCAGTGGAGGGGGGAGGGGAGGGCAGTGGGGAATTGGGGATAACAACTCATTGTTTGCCCACTAAATGTTGTAACTCATTATGGACAATAAATTTAAAAAAATATTAAAAAATAAATAAATAAGTAAAAAATAAAAAAAATATATAGTGAGCTGGGGAGATGGCTCCCTTTGCTTGCAAAGCCTGCTGGCCCCATTCGAAATCTCATCACTAAAGTAAAACCAGATGCAAAGTGGTACATGTGCCTGGTGTTCATTTGCAGTGGCAAGATGGACGCAGACACACACACACACATGCACACATGCATGCAAATAAATAAGGTCTTTTTCAAATGTCTTTGAAAGAGAAATGGACAAACCAGCCAAGAAATTTTTTTTAAAAATCTAGCACACTCTTATTTTAGGCAAAACAAATAGTATTCTACATTTTGTAACAAGTATGACCAAGATATGTGACAATGGATTTTAAAAAGCCAAGCCCTACAGAAGTCTTCAACGAGGAGTTAGCCAAGTTTTTCTAGCCCTGTCTTCACATCTGTGAGACTGTGAAACACACATCTGGTCCTCATGCAGATTCCTAACTCTTTTGAATGCAGTGACAACTCTCCTGTAGACTGATGAGGTGATCCAGTTGTGGGCTCCTGGATAGCCTTAGGATAGGGGCTCATTACCAGGGGGAACCCAAAAAATGATTGGAGGGCTGGAAGTACTTCTGAGGAAGGAACAATCAGCGACCAATGATTTAAGCAAGTGTGCCTACAGAGTGAAGTTTCCTCAAACACCTGAAAGGTCTGAGTGTTGAGGGCTTCCAGACAGCCACGCTCTGGGAAGTTCCTGGAAGATGTAAAAACTCCACATTCCTCCTCTCCTTTACAGCTTCCAATACCTCTTCCATCCCCATCCTTTGTGTAAGTGCTTCCCAGAGTCCTGTGGGCCCAGCTAGCCATTAAGGGTACACAAACAGCAGGCCGTGGAGAACAGATTGATAGCTTGTATATTAGATTCCAGGCGCAACCTGTGCTTAATGTCTGGCATCTGAAGTGAGAACAGTCCTGTGGGACGGAGCCTTCAACCCAGGGAGACCTGATGGCACGTGCAGGGAGACACGTCCAGCACTGAGCTAAATTAAAGGACAAGCAGCGGGGTCCACTGAAGAACTTGCTGTAGACCTGGCTGTTGATGATGAGCAATCTCCACACACAGCCTGGGGGCCAGGTGTGAAGCATTCTGAGCTGAAGGGAACACAGTGGACCACCTTTCCCTATACATCACACTATCTAGCTGGCCCCAATGTGATAGAACCACTTGAAAAGTTTCTGACAAATTATTAAACACACCACTTTTTAATATCGTTCAATTCATCAATATTTATAATGTCTTTATTTCTGAAGATTTCCCTATTTTACAGTTAGAAAAACAGATATTTCATATCTTTTTCTAAAAAAATAAAGTTCTGCATTACATTTAGTTTACTTAGAACTGATTTCATGAACATGAGGTAGGGGTCCAACATAATTTTTCCCACATAACAGGAAACTCTAGCGGTTTAAAAAAAAATCTTCATTTTTTACTTGAGAATGATGCAAAGAGGCAGATAGAAAGAGTGAGTATGGGCATGCCAGGGCAAACAAACTACAGATGTATGCCCCACTTTGTGCACCTACCTTTACGTGGGTCATGGGAAATTGAACCCCGAGTTTCAGGCTTTGCAAGCAAGTACCTTTAACCTGAACCATCACTCTAGCCCCTAAAACTTTGTTTTTAATTGGCAAATAACATATATTAAAATAATAAATAGTAATATAACTTGATACATGTAAACAATATGTGATTTTTAAAAAATATTTTTATTCATTTTTCAAGCAGAGAGAGAGAGCGCAAGAGAGAGCACACCAGGGTTTATGTGGGCACTGGGGAATTGAACTGAGGGCCTTAGGCAATGGAGGCAAGTACCTTAACCACTGAACCATCTCTCAAGCCCATATGTGATGATTAAATAACGGCAAACGGCATATTCGTCCCCTCAAACTATAGCTTTTATCTAAAATTTGTACTTGATTACTTTTTTTGTATCCTTTTATTGTGGGGCCTATTTTCTATTTTTTTAAGTTTTGAGAAACTTTATTAAAGAAAGAGAAGAGATTATAAAGATTCCTGTTTATGAGAAGGCAGTGGGGGGGGTAAAGCCCACCTAGAGACCCAAATGGGGATTATTTTTAGGTTCTGAATGGGGGCTGAGCTAGCCAGCCAGCCATGACCCCAAGTTTTGGGGGCTGAACTTAACCAATCACAACACCTGGATCAGGTTTAGTCCTTCCAGGAATCCTAGGAGAGGGCAACTCCTACCAAGGGAGGGACACAGGTTTAGGGACTATTTTCTATGTATTTAATTTCTATATTCCCTACCACTACCATAATCATTGGACTTTAGCTGTGAGATATTTAGTTAGTGTAGAAGCCAGCTAAATTTAGGTTATTCAGTCAAGTCCTTTTGTTAGAGATTGTAAAACTGTTCAGTCACCTTTGGATCATTAATCGATAAAGATAACACTAATTAATGACAGCTGATACTCTTATCATTAGACACAGAGTGATTTAAAAATAAGCCCTCCTATGTCTAAATGAAGGTGCAGATGAAAATAAAATGGCTGTAAACTGTCTGAACCCCCCAAATCTGACTGTACTCTAAAAATATTCAAAACTTTTAAATGTATTTGAAAAATTATCTAAGTACCTTTTGAAAGGCATCCTGTATTATTTAAGCACAGTATTTTCTGGGACAGCTCATGTTCCTGGCTACCTAAGGCTGGCATGAGAAAAATAAACGTTGGTTTCTGTGAATCTAGCTTGGTCCCTGTTCTGCTCATCCTCAATGGGCACTCATTTGTCTGACAGGCAGTTCCCCTCCAGAATCCTTGTCTGATTTTAGACAGCAGTTTTGAGGGTTGTTGGGGACAGTAGTTGTGGAACTGGATGTCTAAGCCACCACAGGAACCACCACAGTGACACTTTTGTGGCTGGTGAGGTTCTGGAACACACTGCAGTCTACTTCCACAGTGAGTGTCTGGAGCCCCAGCCGCCCAGGTTGGTGTGAACTGGAACTGGGTGCACAGGGTGTTCCGGGGCCACACAGAGCCTAATTAGCAATGGGTCTAGCTGGATCTCAGAGTACTCCTGGACCTCGTCATTAGTCTCTTCCATTTTCCAGATATACAGAATCTTCTTTTCAACAACAGCCTTGGCTCCTCAAACCCAGAGCAGCTTTCCTCAACAACAGGTCACACCTCTTCAACATCAGGCCAGTTCTCCTCTTGTGCACTTTCTGTGATGTCTCTCATCTGAAAGGACAGTCTGCAGACCCAAGGGTGAAGGAACCAGTAGCTGTTCAGTCCACCATGCTGGTGCCCTAGCAGTCCCTTGATTACTTCTTAAAGACAGTATCTTTCCATTTGTACTGGACAGCCATATTTCTTCTGAGCCTCATGTTAGCCTTTCTGTCATGGTTCCAACTTCAGTCACATGGAGACAAAAATAGTGGTTGGTTCATTCTAATTTAGTTCTAATTTCATCCACAGGCTAGTAAGAGATGAGGCCTGGTTAGAGGAAGTGAGTACCATAGGAGAGGGGTGCCCCTTCCTGTCTCTCTGCTTCCTGGCTGCCATGAGGCAAGTAGCGGCTTTGACATGACCTTCAGCCATGACACTCTGCCTCATCATAGGACCGAGAATGGACAGAGCCAATTATCCATGGACCAACACTATAAACCTTTCCTCCTATACCTTAATCCCTAAATTTCTCAGGTATTTTGTCATAACAAAAAGTGACTAAACAAGCTATCTATGTAGTTGATTTTTTTCCCTAATTTGGTGCAGTTACCAACATTCTCAATACAAATTATCTATGGTTATAAGTATGTAAATATCTTCTAGTTTACACTGAAATTTTCCCCTTTTAAATGTTTCCTTTTCATTATCAGTGATATTAAATTTTATACTGTTTAATTTATAATTTCTATTTTGTAAAAATTAACTCTATAGATATTGAGATAGGGAGCGGGCCTAACTTCATTAATAGTTCATATTTACCTCAATGTACTTCAGTTCTGTCTCTAAAACTCACCAAGTTTCTATTACATCTGTGGTCTGTTTCTATCTATCACTGCAGCTCTCAACCAGGATAGGAGTCCTCCCTCCTAGGGGACATTTGGCAAAATCTAGAGGCAGATTTGGTAGTCACACCTGAGATATGGGCAGAGATGCTAATGGCATCTAGCAGAGCAGGTAGAGAACCAAGATGCTAAAAACCCTATAATGCACAGGACAGGGCTCCCCTCCCCTGCCTAATTATCCTGTTTAAAAATGTCACTAAAGACACTGTCAAGAAACCCATCTAACTCTGTAGCAGCCATGAAAACCTGCTCCACTTTGCTATCTCTTTCACAGGTTTTTCCAGGTCCTTCTACCACATCAAAAGTAATTACGTCATTCAGCACCAAAAATAATTTCCCTTCTTTTACAGCGAATAGATACCCATCTAATACATATTTAGATTAGGCATTAAATTTGGCATTTAGTTGTTTCCAATAATGCCACAATGGAATATGGCTGCTCATAGTCTTATACAAATATAATCTCTAAGCCAAGTCCCCAGACCTGGAAGTATGAGTCAAAGGTAATAATATATGAAGTCTGGGGATGTAGCTCACAAAGTCCTGGGTTGGATGCTCCTCCACACCTCATAAAACAGTGTGGTGGTACACATCTGTAATCCTAGCACTTGAGAAGTAAGAGGCAGGAGGATCAGAAATTCAAGGTCATTCTTAGCTATATATTGTGTTTGAGGTCAGCCTAAACTATGAGATTCTGCCTCAAAAAAAAGTCAACTGAAAATACCAAAATGGTTTTATATACAAGTTTTGGCATACCAATCTGTATAAATTTACATATTTTAAATAGATAAATACCTTTAACAAAGTACTTTTTAACTATACTTTGAACCTACCAATATATTAAGTAAACTGTTATTTCCTTCACTGTAATTGAGGCCAAATGCTTTTTTTCTTTTGCATCTTAGCTATCAGCAGTTTACTGTAAGTTCCTAGGTCTATTTCAATATGGGACTCTTAAAACTTTAATCATACATCACACAAATATTTTCCCAGTGGTTTGTCATTTTTAAAGTTTTTTTTTTTAAAAAAGGTTTTGCCATGAAGAAGATTTATATATCTAAATTTATCAGATTTTGCCCTTGTAATTTATGAGTATTCTTTTATATTTAGAAAAGCTTTTACCACCTCGAATTGCTACCATATGAGTAATACTATTAAAACAAACTCTTATGCTTGCATTTTCTGCTTGGATTTAAATTTGTTCATTCAGCATTATGTGACCAAGGGTTGAGTTTCACTGAGCATTTTTGACACTTCCTAAAAAATTATTCCTAAACACTACCACCATATGACCATATTTAGATCTCCACATTATGCTTGATTTTTTTGGCCTGTTGAAATCTAAAATTAATGACACCAAATCAAAGTACTATTGTTGCACCATTTTATAGGCAGAGGGGGAACTCACTCATGTTTCAAACACTACACAGCAAATTGGTTATGTTTGCAAAAGGTGATGCTGACTAGTACTGAGACTGATACACTTTAATACTGAGGAGACCACAGCTATTAACAAGACTAAGGAAGGCACAGCAATTACTTTCAACTATCCATCAATAATTTCGTTACATACTTGTCACTATCTGCTTTTATTTAAAGTGATTTTCTTTTATCACAAAAAGTATTTTAAAAATATTTTTTATTTATTTGCAAGCAGATGGAGATGAAGAGAAGATAGAGAATAGGCGCACCAGAGCCTCATAAGCTGCTACAAACAAACTCTAGATGCATGCACCATTTTGTGCATCTGAATTTATGTGGGTTCTAGGGAATCAATCTAAACTGGGTCATCAGGCAAACACTTTAGCTGCTAAACCATCTCTCCAGGCACCCCCCAAAATATTTTATTCTTATTCTTACAAACATGAAAAGTTAGTATATCTACTCTGACATAATTCAGACTGGAGTCAGATGAAAAATACAGAAAATATTTTTTATTAAATACAGAAAATAATACTTCTTATAAAGTCTGACCCAGGGATTATTTGGGAAGTATCTGTGAAAGTGTGGTCTTGCCACACAGGCTTAGGTCCCAGGACATTGGAATATCATGCTAGAACCAAAAGGGAAACTAGCTCCCTCTTAGCCTGGCCCTCGTTGTGCTGGAAAGCCCTATGGGAGCCACTGGAGGACAACAGGTCACTAATAGCATGAATACGCAGGGGACCCTGCAGACTACAAAAGCAGCCAGCTAGACAAGAAGTACACACTTGTGCAATAGTGGAACACAGCCTCTTCAGGTAACCAACTGTTCTCTGACTGCACCTGAGGCCCACTCAGTAGAAGAGAACTCATACCTGGTATAGGAAACCAAGTCACAATCCCATGATATGGAAACTCAGGTTTCAAAAAGAAGCCCTCTGGAGAAGAGTGGGCTTGCACACTAAAAAAAAACTCAAATAAATATGCACATCCCCTTTAATCCAAGCTGTTCTCACTCTTGTTTGGAGAATCTGGTTCATTTTACAGATGGCAGAGAAAACAGAGAATAACTAAAATCCAATGGATAAGACAAGAAGATAGCCCACTGCCCACCATGAAGTCTACCACATCTGCCAGGGCCCAGGAGAAATCGCAGGGTTATTGGTGACATGAACACTGCTCTTACTGCCAGCCTGACAACCAATTCCAGGGTGGTGGTGACAGGCATGGTGGTTAATCACAACCTATCAAAGCAGAAATCTAGAGGCTACAGAGAACTCATCACAAAATCAGACAGCCAAAAGGCCTGCCATGACTCAGGGAACATTAGGTAGAATACTCTGAAACATGGTCCCAACCCTCCCCACCCCAATGGACTGACTGAGTCCTTCATGACCCCACAAATAGCATAACCCCACCGAGGAGGGCCCTCAGGGTAACAGGAGCTGGAGTGAGGGGATAAGAGTATACCTGTTATATAAAAATAAAATGAAAAATAAAAAAGGAAAAGAAAAAACAAACATTCAAAAATAAATAAATAAAATGAAAAATAAATGTGGGTGGGTGCAGTGGCACACGCCTTTAAACCCAGCACTTGGGAGGCAGAGATAGGAGGATCTCTTCGACTTAGAGGCCACCCTGAGACTACATAGTGAATTCCAGGTCAGCCTGAGCTAGTGTGAGGCCCTACCTCAAAAAAATTAAATTATTTTTAAAATTCATATATATTTTTTAAAGTGTGGTCTTAATTGAAGCATTAAATTTTTTTTTTGAAAAGTGGTCTCATTCACTAGTAGCTAACACATCAACATCCCCAAGTGCTCTTTAAAGGGTTACATTCTAACTCACTGGCCTGAGCCCTCTGACCCAGATACCACCACCCTCCTTGTTCATCAATTTTCATAAAGGTAAAGATAAGGAAATCAGTCACAAAGCAGTTAAGTAGTTCACCTAAAGTCAGGCTCTTTTTCCCCCCTTTGGCTTTTCGAGGTAGGGTCTCACTCTAGCCCAGGTTGACCTGGAATTCACCATGAAGTCTCAGGCTGGCCTCAAACTCACATCCCTGCCTCCCCAGTGCTGGGATTAAAGGCATGCGCTACCACAACCGGCTTCAGGCTTTTTAAATAGTACAATACAAAATTTCCACGAAGGCAAATGTAGAGAGCAAAAGGGAAAAATGCTTTCTTCAATGCTGTTGAACTCCCCATGATTTAACAACTTCTCAACCCTGCGTCCTGACCCCAGGTGGTGCCCTGGGTCTGCAGAAGGCGCTCCAATGATGGTGAGATACTTTCAGAGGAAGGTAGGAGCAGGGCTGAACTTCTGTTCCCGGCGGAATACCGAGAAGCCTCGGGCTTGTTTGAAAGCATCGGGAGCACATTTTTCTAGCTTTAAAAACCATCTATATCTGCAGCGCGACAAACGTTTAGAGGAGAAAGGTAACCGCACCTGACGTCAGGTGTCAGAGCCCGGGCTCTGGCAACCAATAACCAAGAGCAAAACATCCCCTGGCCCCGGCCCACTTTCCTCCCCCAGCGAGTTAATGATTGGTCAGTACCGTGGAGAAGGACACCGGGGTGCCCACGACACATCTGGACTGGACCTCTCACACCTACAGGTCGCGAAGGGTGGGTGTGGGGTGAATGTCCGGCCCTCCCTCTCTCCGTATGTCCACGGATTTCGGAAGTCGTCTCCAATGCCTCAGTTTACCAGTTCGCCCTTCCTCACGGTGACTCTAGGACATTCCAGGTCCCCGTACAGCTCTGCAGCACAGGTGACACCTGGCCTTCCGCACGGGGGGCTCCCGGCCTGGCCGAGTTCCCGCCCGCCCGCCCGCCCGGCCCGCGGGTCCCCGCGCCCTCACCGAGCAGCCGCAGGAGGATCTGGAGCACCGCGCACAGCCGGTCCTGGCTGGCGTCGTGGGACGAGTTGAAGATGGCGTCGATGATGTAGAGGCAGGGCACCCGCAGCGCCACTTCCAGCGCCGCCCAGACCTGCACGCGGGCCATCCGCACGGCCGCCATGAGCCGCTGCCGCGCCGGGGCCGGGCTGCGCGGACGGACAGACGGGCGGGCGCGGGGCAGGGGCCGGGACCGCGGCCGGGCCGGGCCGGGGACGGGGCGGGGGCTGCGGCGGCGGCTCCGCCCACCCGCGGGCCTCCCGCCTCGCCGGCCGCTCTGGCCCGCCCGCCCCGCCGCCCGCCCGCCCTCGTCCCCGGAGCCGGAGCCGGCGGCGGCGGGGCTCCCCGGGAAGGCTCGGCGGGAGTCGGGGTTTCCTGCCCGCTACGGCCTGGCTCCTCCTCCCTCCGCCGCCTCCCCCGCCCGCGGAGCCACCATCTTGACCCCGCCGGCCTGGGCCGTTGCTGCCGTGGAGAGCCCGAGGCCGCGCCCGCGCTCTCGCGAGAACTCCGAGCCCGCGCCGCCGCGCGCGTCATAATCCGGCGCCTGGCGCTGCCCGTTACCATGGTTTCCACCGAGAGCCCGGGGAGAGGAGGAGAGCGAGGACCCCGCGGGTCTCCCTGGGACCCACCCCAAAGCCTCGAGCTCTGATTGGTCCTTGTCCTGAAGGTGAGCACACCTGGACAGTCCGCGGAATCGGCGTGGCCTAGTTACCGTTACTGTCTCCGCAGCCCTGCAGGGGACGAAGGTGGGGAGGGAGTGAAGAGGCTTTTAGATATTGAATGTATAAAACCTAGTTTGCATTTTCCATGGACATTTATCAGTCAAGCCTTTTATTTTCTTTTTTATTTATTTTTATTTTATGAAGTAGGGTCTCATACTAGCCCAGGCTGGCCTGGCACTCAACTCTATGGGCCTCAAACTCATGGCAATCCTCCTTCCTCTGCTTTTCGAGTGCAGGGATAAAAGTCGTGTGCCACCACGCCCAACAAGCTTTTATTTTCAAGCAAAAATACAGAAAACACACACACACACAACGAAAACCTTCCTTATTCCTGGTTATCTCAAACAAAATGTACTAGAAAGGTTATTTCTATTATTCCCCAAGATTTCAAGTGTCAGGAGAATCTATCCAATTGGTTAAATTTATTGGATTATTCATCTACACTCTATAGCTTCCTTAGTCGCAGAGAACATGGAAAGCAAGCACTTGGACTTTTACTCCCTTTCCAGCAAAGTATTGGCATATGGATAGAAAAACTGGTCCACGGAACAGAATTGAAAATTTAGAAGAGCCCCCATATTACATGGTTACCTGACTCATAAACATGCCATCACAGTACAGTGGGGAAAGGATTAAATAAGCAACAGTGAAACGGCACACTGCCTAATGGAGACAGCACACCATTATGTTGAAGTATTCCAGTTTCTTAAACTGTGGGCTGCACTCTATATGGGGTTGCAGAACTGAAGTGGGGGGGTCAAGAAAATCTGCAAACAGTAAAAGGTCTCTGACCCCTGAGGATTGGATGTGCATGGCCACACCAGATTTTTTTATGTGGGTTCTGAGGAATTAAACTACATAGGTCTCAGCCCCTCATGCTTAAATGGTAAGCACTCTTAGCCAACTACTGAGCCATCTCCCCAGCCCCACTTTGACTTTTTTTTGAGAGCATCTCCTATACTTTTTATAATTGTGGAAGTCAACCATTTTACTCTTGATATTGAATAGGAAAGTATCAGGATGGAAAACATTTTCTTTTCTGCCCTCAGAGAGTAACAATGCCCCTATTTGATTGTTATCGCAACCCGGATGTGACTCTTTCATGCCTGGGTGTCTTTGAACAGGAACCTGAAGAGACAGGAAAACCCCTATCATTATATCTCTCGATGAAATAATTCTTCCATTGGAAATCAAGACCTCTTGATTCACAAAGCTCTAGGGACAAGGACAGATAGTCTCCATACATGTCAAGGGGGAGTGGGTGTGTTAATTTCCTTACTGCCACTGTAACAAATGGCCACAGACTGGTTTCAAGCAACTCAGACTTTCTTACAGTTCAGGTAGTCAAAAGCCTAAAATCAAGGTGTTAATCAGGACTTTAGAGGAAAATATATTTTTGTTTCTAGAAGTCATTCTTATTCCTTCACTCATGGCCCTTCTCTCATGGTTTTACACCATTCCATCAGGCCAGTATTTTTAAGATTCATTTTGAATATGCAGTAAGCCTGGTGGCTTTTATGCTCCTGTGCCAACAGCACACCTTTTGCTATAAACTGGGTCACTAGGTCAAATACAGTATTATTTGGGTTACATAATAATGGATCAGGCAACCATAAACCCTTGATAGTGCTAGCCAACATAGGCACCAAAGGCTAACTTACACATGGACACAGGCAGTTTCTAGTGAGTGAGTCACTGTTCCAGGATGGAAAGAATGCAGTACAGTCAACTTGGCACCCAGGGCGTGCTTGGTTTGAAGGCAGTGCTGTGCCAGAAACTCTGATGGCATTAAGGAGTGGCTACTGATTGAATGGAGGCTATGCTGTTGGTCTTGGATAAGTTTGTATCACTGAAGATGACTGCTGTATTTATGAGTCCATGTACTGGGGTAGCTGATGGCTGTAGCTCCCAAAAGTAACTGGCCATTTTAAAAAATCTTTTTTTTTTTTTTTTGGAGGTTGACAGTAATTTTTATTAGTACAAATGGGTTGATGTTTTATATGAATTTGATCAACTAAATAATAAAATTATTCTTTTATTTATATCTATTTTACATTTGTGTTTTCTTCTCAGGTTGGACAAACTGTCACATAGGAACTGACAAATCAAGAGAATTAAGATCCTTAGTGGCTGGGATCCATTTTTGGCATTTGTCACAGAAGTAGGAGAGCTGCTCCTCCATCCAAGGCACATCGACCTCGCTATTGAGGGAATCTCCGCTATGATCATGAGATGAAGTCCACTGAGGCCTGGTCCTCTGACTCGGCAACTGGAGAGAGTCTCTCTCTCTCAACCTCACCCTCCTCCAGGCCTTCCGAGGTAGATGTTCTCGTGGTTTCATCATCGTGCCGGCTTATAAGACTGCCCAGGTGGATGTTACTATCCATGGCTGCCTGATCACTAACACAGTAAGCTCAGGCAAGTGAGTGGACAGGCTTGCTACCAGAATCACACACAGGAATTCGTCAGAGAAGCATCTGTTCACCATGTCTTTATTCAGTCATTACAGATTCCTAAAGAAGTAATGTAGAAGACAGGGTCCACTGTCCTTTATAGCATCAAGTTGAAATGAACAGTGACCAAAAATAGGGCTCAAGATCATTAAGCTACACTCCATCCACACAAACATGCTTACACATGCACACACACACTCACTCAGCACTGCCCACTGATATTTCACGTCTGTTTCAAGTCATGTTTTCTGAGATTCTTTTTCCAACATCTTCTCTTTCTGCTTCAAGTTGCTCAGTCAAAATTATCTGTTATCCCAAAAGATGTTTTCTTTTTTCTGATTGTCTCTCAATGTCTCTGATCACTCCTTCTTGAAGCCTCTGGTACCTATGTGCTGGGCCTACCTGCCCTATGTCCACTTCTTCATTTTCTAGGTCACGAGGAGTTGGGAAATTTCAGAGTGCTGGCCTGCTGGTCCTGCCGCTGCTTGAGATGCACACTGGCCACCATGGCTGCCGTCAGCAGCACCCAGAGCATGTCATTGTATTGTTAATTTTACTGTTTAATTTTGAGTAAGAATTTTAAGCAATTATAGCAGCAATTTTTCTGTTTTTTATGCCAATGTTTTTGTTTCAAGTGAAATCATGTATGTGCTACTGAAGTGGTTTTCAGTGATCATTGTTAAAGCTAGTAAATTTACGTATAAAACAATTATGAACTTTGAAATAGTTTTCAAAACTGACATACATGGCTCTCAATGCACTGGCCACAGCAGTGAAGGATAGAAACCCATGAGACATGGCTAGCAGACAAGGTGAGCCAACATACTGCTAAAAGTGTCCAAGCTGAGACATGAGGTGTGGGAATTGAGGTAGACCACCTGAATTCACAGGGTAGAGTGAAGGAGAAGAGAGAAGTATACACACAGAGAAAATAACAATTTTACAGAAACTCCCAGAAAGCAAAAGAATGAGTATCTCCCAGTCGTTCTTGTGTGGGTCTGACAACTATATCTCCTGGGCTAGAAACTCAGTCCTCCTTGGGAACAGCTACTTAAATTTCTGTGCCCAAACTAGTTTACCTGACCATTGTAAGTGCAAGGAATACTGAGAAATCTGGTATTTTGGTTTTCCAGTTCTTTCCTCCTTCAACAAAGCTTGCTGTGTAGCCCAGGATAGCCTGGAACTCAGGAATTCCAAGAACACTTGGTAGAATGAATTCCACCAGCTCTGACAAGTGTTTGTCCACAGCCTCAGTCTTCAAGCTGCCTTCTGACTCAAATTCCCCATGCTGGCTCAGCCCCAGGTTGGCAACTCTCGAACATTTGGAGTAGGCTGTGGGCAGATGTGAAGAGGACATGATGATGGTAAATAAACACTCTGAGATAGGAATATAAACAAACAGGCAGCTTTCTGCCATGGATCATAAGACATTAACATTTCCAAGGAGGTTACTGGCATTTTTTGTTTTTTTGGAGGTAGGGTCTCACTCTAGCCCTGGCTGACCTGGAGTCACTATGTAGTCTCAGGCCAGTGATCCTCCTACCTCTGCTTCCCAAGTGCTGGGATTAAAGGTGTGCACAACATGTCATTTTCAATTATAAATATAATCACCATCCTTAATATATCATCACCATGTTCTTTGGTCCAAATTAGCTAATGACCATTGTTCATTTTCTGAGCGTTCAGAGCTTGGATCCTCTCTCATCAAAACTGTATCCAAGCCATATACTTGGATACCCAGCATTTGGGAGGTAAAGGTAGGAGAATCACTGTGAGTTGAAGGCCAGCCTGAATCTACATAGTGAATTCCAGGTCAGCCTGGGCTAGAATGAGACCCACCCCAAAATTTTTTTTTTAAATTACTTATTTGCATGTAGAGACAGAAGAGAGAATGGGTGCACCAGGGCATCTAGCCACTGCAAAGGAACTCCAAATGCATGCACCACTTTGTGCAACTGGAGCTTGCTGCTTTTCAAGAGCCTGGATGATTCCCTGGTCTCTGCTCCCCTTTGAGGGACTGGATTACAGGTGTGCATGCCATGCCCCACTGTTTACACAAACTTGGGGCAGTTTCAGGAACCCTCAGGCCCTCATGCTTGCCCAGGAAGAATACCTCACCACTGAGCCATCTTTCCACCCACTCTACCACATTTACACTACTACAGCATGCATGTTCATATGGGTACACTTACTGTGTTCCATCGGAGACTTGGGTCTTTTCTGATGCTAAGTTGTGAGCTCCTTGGCCAACTTGAATGGACCTTTGTATTTTCTGTGATTCCTCATATATAGAAAGCATTTAATATTTACAGCACCAACACTGTCCTTACTGCTACTGTTGTAAGAGAAAAGAAACAAGTGATAGGAGGTCCTGGAATGTCTAATCCCTGTCTCTCCTTGCAAATAAATTATATAATTGTATATATTTCGAATCCTGCTGGGCATGGTGGCACATGCTTTTAATCCCAGCACTTGGGAGGCAAAAGTAGGAGGATCTCCGTAAATTTGAGACTAGCCTGGAATGAGAGGGTGTGGCTAGAGACCCTACCAGAATCCTGACCAAGCCACGCCTTTCTACATTTGCTTCATCAGTTCAATGAGCCCACATGGCTTCAAAATGTACCAAAGCAAAGCTCCATGTTTTTAACTGTTAATTATCTCAGTAGCAAACCATGGTAAATAGCAGAAAGCCATAAAGTCAGGTAAGGCATGTGGATAGCTGTGGAATGGTTCTTACTTATAGCTACAGTGGGAGCTGCTTCTTCCTCCTTCAGGCAAATACTCTACAATGAGCTATAGCTTTTTTATATAGCTTGACAAGGGAAGAAAGATCAAGTTTAAAATTGTATTTTAAAAAATTCTTAGGAGACTTTTAACCACAACTTTCAAAACACCTATTGGAAATTATCATACAAGCCTAAGGATAGAAGTTTAGATCCCCTACAACTCAGAGAAGTGGTTCTTTATGCTTTGATGCAGGATCTTACTCTAAAACCTAAGCTGGTCTGGAACTCACTATTAACCCAGGTTGTTCTTGAACTTGTGCTTCCTGCCTCAGGCTCCTGAGTGCTGGGATTACATGCATGACCCACTATGCCTGTCTAGAAGTGGGTGATTCTTTTTGTTGTTGTTGTTGTTAAGGTAGGGTCTCACTCTAGCCCAGGCTGACCTGGAATTCACTATGCAGTCTCAGGTTGGCCTTGAACTCATGGGGATTCTCCTACCTCTGTCTTCCGATTGCTGGGATTAAAAGCATGCACCACCACGGATGGCCTTAGAAGTGAATATATATATAAAGATATAAAGATATAGATATAGATATAGACAGATAGAAAGATATAGATATATTTATATGTATTAAGAGAGTGAGACTGAATGTATGGGTGTGTCAGGGCCTCTTGCCACTGTAAATAAATAAATGTACCATTTTATGCATCTGGTTTTACATCGGTGCTAGGGAACTGAACCCAGGCCAGCAGGCTTTGCAAATAAGTGCCTTTAACCACTGAGCCATCTCCCCAAAACCTTTAATCTTTTTATAAAAAGTATTTTCCTTTATTTGCAAGCAGAGAGAAAGAGACAGAGAGAGAATGGGTGAGACAGAAAGAGAATGGGTGTGCCAGGGCCTCCAGCTGCTGCAAAGAGACTCCAGATGCATGCACCACTTTGTGCATATCACTTTACGTGGGTATTGAGGAATCAAACTCGGGTCATTAGGCTTTGCAGGCAAGTGCCTTAAACTCGGGTCATTAGGCTTTGCAGGCAAGTGCCTTAACTGCTGAGCCATCTCTCCAGCCCCTAACTGCGATTTTTTTTTTTTTTTTTTTTTTGGTTTTTCGAGGTAGGGTCTCACTCTAGTCCAGGCTGACCTGGAATTCACTCTGTAGTCTCAGGGTGGCCTTGAACTCACGGCGATCCTCCTACCTCTGCCTCCCAAATGCTGGGATTAAAGGCGTGCGCCACCACGCCCGGTCCTAACTGCAATTTTTAAGACCATGACAAATTGCCGCCCCTCTTTACTGTGGGGAACCTAAGGCAAACAAATAGTTATACTAATTGTCCCCTTCCCTCCTTAATTCAGTCATAATAAAGCAACATCACGTTAATGCTTCACCTTGGATTCCACTGCTTGGTCCCATCCATCTTCTTCTGACAGCTGCCACTCTAGTCCAAACCCTCACTAAGTGCCTGGGCATCTGCAGGAGCTTTCTCCCTCTATGTGAGATGCTTCAAAGAAACCCTCATTTTGCAAATAAAGAAATCCAAGATGGCGTGGTAGCACTCGGCAGGCAGAGGTAGGAGGATCGCCATGAGGCCAGCCTGGGACTAGAGTGAGACCCTGCCTCACCTCAAAAAGAGAGAAAGAGAGAGGAGGAAGAAAAGAAATCCAAAATCGATGACTGAATACTGACACCACACCCCCAAGGTGAGAACTGGGGTCAGAATTCATGAGCGCACTGCACAGAAGAGCATCATTTTAACAAGCCGTGCTGGTGACTAGTAGAAGAAGCAGGGGTGAGAACCGGGTGGAGCTAAGGGTTAAGGGCCACTCACACATAGCCTAGTCTAGTCGGCTAGAGGACAGGGTCGGCACTGCAGATCCAGGACCACGTGATCCACGTGTGGGGCGTAGGACTTGACCGCGTGGATGCCCAGGATGTGCGTCTCCCACCGTATCCCATGCGCTTGCTGGAGAAGACTGGCGATTCGAGTTTGCACAGATTCTGCCCACTGGAGCCACTCCAGTTTGGTGGCTGATGACGACGCTGTCCCCTCCGCATGCCCAGCATGTTCCGGGTCATGGGCGATCTGAAGAGTCTTCCCAGAGAAAGACTCCACATTCTGGTGGATGTGTAAGATGCCCCCGGCGTCCCTCCGCAGCACCTGGCAGGCCACGGGCCAGCCTTCCTCCGAGCTGGGAATCAGCCCCAGGTTCACCCGGTCAGCCACGCCAGCCAGCCTCAGCTGCCGGTTGTCCCCGAAGTGCACCTGGCATCGGTCCGCCACTCCGTTGATCTCCAGGTTAGTCCTCAGGGCCTCGACTGCGTGGGGGTTCCACTCGCAGGCGTGGGCAAAGGCGGCGCCCGCGTGGACGAGGAAGGGCAGCGTGAAATAGCCGATGCCGGCGTAGAGGTCCACCAGCACTTCGCCAGCGCAGGGCAGGGACGCCACCCGCAGCTTCTCGGGGACGTTCCCGAAGGAGAACATGCACCGGGTCACGTCGAACCGGTACCGGATGCCGTTATCCACGTGCTCCACCCAGCCGTGCTCGCCCAGCAGCAGGGTCACGGACGGGGACCGGGCGCCGTCGGGTAGCACCCGTCCTCGTTTGGCCAAACGCTGGGCGCCGAGGGCCGCGGCCACGGTCCGCCAGAGCTCCGGTTCCAGACCCTTCCACGGCGCGGCGAGGAAGCAGTCCTCACCCAGCAGCAAGAGGTCGCCGTGCCGTCGCCAGGACCGGGGCAGGTCGGCCTCCAGCGTCGCGGACCACGCCACCCCCCGGCCCTCCGCCCAGCGCCGCACCTGCTCGCGCAGCCTCCGCGCAGGTGCGCACGCCTGGGCCCGCTTGGACGGACGCGGGTCCCGGAGGCGCGTGAGCGCGCAGGCGCAGCCCGGAGCCTCGCGGCCCAGCTCCCGCAGGAGCCGCTCCGGGAGGCCGTCCCCGAGCACCGGCAGCGCCACCGACCCGTCCGGCAGCCTCTCCGCGCGGAACTGCCGGGCCAGCAGGCCCCGCCGCTCCAGGAACTCCCGGCACCGCTGGGCGAACCGAGGCTCGCTCACGACGGCGACCACCTCCGCGCCGCCGGCCTCCTCCGCGCCCTCGGCCTCCATGCCACCCGCGCCCGCCCCTAGCCGGAAGTGACGCAGACGAGCGGGCCGGAACGAGTGCTGGCGGCGGTGAAGCGGGGCCGCCATCTTTGTTGTGGCGGACGTCTCCTCGCTTCCGCTCAGACGTCGATGAGAGTTCGGTGGGGTTGAGGATAGGTCCCAGCAGGTTCTCTTTAGGGCGTCTCGTGGTTGAAATGGCGCGTTGAGTTTGTAGAGAGGCTTCCCGAAGGCCGCTGTGGCTCAGGTGAGCACCGACAGTCACCTGGCTTCTGGAAGGAAAGCGTCTTTTACAAGGACTGCCGTGTCACAGCCCTGCAGTCCGGAGGACTCCCAAGGCAACTGTCATTTATGTATATAAAGGCGCTTACCCTGACCGTCTTGGGTGGTTGCAGATGTTGGATGTAAAATGTTTTCAACGGTGACTCGTGACCAGTAGATGCTCAATAAAGATCGACACTATCATGTTGATGTGGTCGGATGGCCACCGCGAAGTAGCTGATACTTTGATATCCACAAAGAAGACAAGACAGAAAATAAACTCAGATAAATTTAAAATATTAAAAATAAAAACTTTAAGGGCTGGGCGTGGTGGCGCACGCCTTTAATCCCAGCACTCGGGAGGCAGAGGTAGGAGGATCACCATGAGTTCGAGGCCACCCTGAGACTACATAATGAATTCCAGGTCAGACTGGACAACTAGAGTGAGACCCTACCTCAAAAAACCAAATAAATAAATAAATAAAATAAAAATAAGAACTTTAAAGAATTCTTGTCCCTTCTTATCTTCCACCATGCCAAAGATTAGGATTTTGAGATGTGGAAAGATTAAGATGAATTGAAGCCCCCGGTTTTTTTCAGCTCCCTTTTTATGGACGTGTTCATACTTATTCAAGCAGTGGTACATTTCCATGGATGCGGAAATATGCAGAAATTTCAACAAAGAGTGCTTACACGTGGAAGCAATCCAAATATTAAATGATCATGGAGTTCTCATAACATGAGAGATTATTCTTTACTGTGTTAAATTTAAAAACACATGCCTTTATGTGATGGAACATAATTTAAATGTTAACAAATGTTTATTAGGGTGTTCTCTAAAATGTAAACATGATTGTATGTGAAGCTACTATAGGTGATTACCCTTTTTTGGTACAGTTTTCTCTAGTTACAAAGTTGTATAAGATTACTGAACATTATTTTGTATCTCAAGAAAACCTGTGATGCAATTAGGAAATTGTTTTCTGGGTCCCATACAAATGGAAGCTCCCTTAGTTTATTGTGTGGGGTAGGAGAATTAATATCATACAAGTATTCTAGATTTCATTCTGTCCCAAAGTCATTTTAGAACCTTGAAACACTTATTAAAATTATGCAGTATCGGCTTTGGCCTAGACTCCCAGACTATGCCTTGCTTTTAATCTGGCATAAACAAAATATTAGGATATTTAGCTTGAACACTGGCATAATATTGAAGAGTTGGAACGGTTCTTTCAAGTATTGCTGGTTTACATGGCTGGGGAGGTAGCTCAGTGATGGAGTGCTTTCCTACCATGTGGGGCCTTAGATTCCAAGCTCCAGGACTGAAAAAAAAATCCTAGGTTTAAAAGAGTCACATTTGCTCACCTTCATCCACCACATGATCTCAGTTTCCTAAGGATCTCACCTGTGTTCATTAAAATCAGAACAAAGGGCTGGGGAGATGGCTCAGTGGTGAAGGTGCTTGCTTGCTAAGTCTAATGGCCCAGTTTTGATTCCCCAGTACCCATATAAAGCCAGATACACAAAGTGGCTCATGCATCTGGAGTCTGTTGCATCAGCTGGAGGCCCTGGCTGACCAGTCTCTCTGCCTCTCTCTCTCTTCTCTCCTCTCTCTCTCTCTCTCTCTCTCTCTCTCTCTCTCTCTCTCTCTCTCTCTCTCTCTCCTCACAAATGAATAAATGAAAATACTTTTTAAAAAATCAGAACAAAAAAAAAAAACCCTTCAGGGTTGAAGAGATAGCTCAGCAGTTAAGACACTTGCCTGTAAAGCAGAGGACCTGAGTTCAATTCCCCTGTACTCACGTAAAGCCAGATGCACAGGGTGGTACATGCATCTAGGGTTCTTCTGCAGTGGCTAGAGGTGCTGGTGCATCCATTCTCCCTCTCTCTTCCTCCCTCTCTCTCACATAGGTAAATAAATAAAATATTTTTTAAAAACCAACAAAACAGTAATAAACAAGCTTGTAGATAACCCATGGCTTCAGATGCAGAGGAAAGAGGAACCTAGTGAAGGAGAAGTAGGTTGGGGAACTAAGTGGGGAAGGGAGAGAGGGATGGGCTCCCGCTGCCACATGCTGCCTCTCCCAAAGTGGCCAGAATAGTTCCATTCCACATTAATTTCATCAGAAAGACTCCAGCTAGAGCTATATTTAATATAAAACTAGTTTTTTTTATGAAATACAAACATGTTGGAGACCTTGGCCTCTCACAACAGAAACTATTCCTTTATTTTGGGGGGAAGGGAATCCATTTTAGAACAGTTTTATTGACATGGTATAAACCGTATACCATGATCATAATTCCCTTTCACCACCCTCCCTTTCCCCCTCCTAAATCCACCACCTTGAGAGTAACAACATATGGGCATAAACACAAGTATTTAGAGGGTGGCTTAGTGGCACAATATATCTGTTTAGCCAGAAAACAGTAGTAGATTTCCCCCTAGGGTTTATGACCTCCCAAGCCATAGACTTTGGGCTAGGTTTCAGTACCTGGCATGTGTCCCCTCCATGGAACAGACCTCAAGTTCAATCAGAGAGTAGTTGGTTTCCCCACAACAGACATGCCACATTGCACCAGCTGGTACATTTGGCCTGGCGGGCCAGTCCCTAAACTTGCAGGGCCCACTGCTGGTTAATGTTGATGACATTTCTCCCCCAACAAGCTGCATAGGAGGTCTTTCCAGTTAGTCAACCGGAAGGAGGCTTCCAGCTCCACTCCAACTTGATTTCTCAGTGACCTGCAGCTCAAGCATATGGAGTCTTCAGCAATGGGGTCTTTCCTTCTAGTTCTGGTGGGCAACCAAGAGCCTTGAGCATAGCCTGTAATATTTTGGAGTCACCAGGGGTCTTCTTGGTCCAAAGCTCTCAGGAAGATATCCCACCCTGGCACTGAATTTTTCACATTCCTTTCTTAAGGGTTTTTCTCCCCTGCAAGCTGTCACTCTGCATGTGTGAAGGAGTTTTGGAATTTTATTGGACTTTTGTACACAGTAAGTTTTTCCCCTGGTTTATTGGACTTGTACATAGTAGGTTTATCCTGTGGTTTATTGGACTTGTTGTACATAGTAGGTTTTCCCATGGTTTATTGGACTTGTTGTACATAGTAGGTTTATCCTCTGGTTTATTGGACTTGTTGGACATCCCCTGGTTTGAGAGATCCTGACAACTGAAAAGAAACCAGAATAATTGTTTTCCCCATTTTCTTTTTCCACTTTGCTCAACCACACCTGGAGCTGCTTCTTTACTTGTTCATTAAATTTAGAATTCTTTCTGCATTGAATTCTATTCACCAATCTACCTTACTCTGCCTACTGCTGATCTCATTATAGCAAAGAGACCTGAAGAAAAAATGCAATTCTTGCTTTTTGGAACTCAGTTTTGAGTTGTAGATACAGTCACACATCAATTCAGCACCATGATTGTTGTGGTTGCAATTTAATGTGCTTTTTCGAGAGTGGGGAGATGCAGCCCTCCCTCTCTTTAATTTTGAAGACCATATTCTATTGCTTTTCCTCCCCCCACTGAATGCTGCTTCCTACAGGTATGCCATTGTTTAACTTATATATCTATTTTCTTTAAAAATAGTTGTGTTTATTTATTTGAGAGAGTGAGTAAGTATGGGCACAGTAGGGCTTCTTGTTGCTGCAAACAAATTCCAGACTGTGCACCACTTTGTGTGTTTGGCTTTACATGGGTACTAGGGAATCGAACCCAGGCCATCAGGCTGTGCAAGCAAGCAAATGCCTTAACTGCTGAGCCATCTCCCCAGCTCAACTTGCTGTATGTCTTTTTCATCATGTTGGGTGCATCCCAGGCTGAAATTTCTAAACAGTGACCTCAACTGTGTTTCCTCTACTCCATTTCAGCTCATGGAATGAACCTGCCAATCTTCCACTGTGCGTGTCGGAGAATTAGGGTTTTCCTTCTACTTTGGGTGTTCCCGTCTTAGCCCTCACCCAGCATCCTTCTCCAAGTCAGCTTTACCAGCTGTCTGGTTAATCAGCCCTTCCGTGCTCCATGACATCACCTTACATCATCTGAGCTCCAGATTTCCTCACACCTTCCTGCTTTTGTTTGTTCCGCTGCTAACAAGACATTATTTGAACACTTTATTTCATGTCACTGAAATAAAAAACAATATAGAAAGGATGTTTTCATAAGATTTATTGTTTTTTCAAGGTAGTCTCTCGCTCTAGCCCAGGCTGACTTGGAATTCACTATGTAGTCTCAGGGTGGCCTCAAGCTCATGGTGATCCTCCTGCCTCTGCCTTCTGAGGGCTGGGATTAAGTATTACACTTTCACATTACAAAGCATACCTTATTGTACAAAATTGAATATTTTATAACTGTATATTGGATTTTTATAATTAATATAACACTTAGACCTTTGTAATAGTTAAATTTCTATAAACTTTTCTTTTTTATTTTTCTTTTTTTTTTTAAGGTGGTTTCTCACTGTAGCCCAGGGTGACCTCAAGCCTTATTCTGTAGCCCCAGACTGGCCTGGAACTCACAGTGATCCTTCTCCCTCAACTTCCTGAGTGTTGGGCATGTGCCACCCTGCCAAACAAAATTTATAGAAACTTTTCAACATTGAAAAGTTCTCACCTAGTTCATTTTAGAACAAAATCTCAATATGACTTTTTGCATTAGTTTGCTTGTCTTTTTGCATACTAACTCGTAGTGTTCTACGCAGAGAGTGAGGTGATGGGTGTCCAACACTCATGAGCTGTATCCACTGCGTCTTATTTTGAACCTTTCTCACTGGCAAGTCTTTCCCCCACTCATCCCCGAAAACTCAGATTGTCTGTATCTTTTCTTCTTTGGCTCCCTGCCTATTTAAGAGTACATAGGATTTCATATACCTGAAGTTCCTCAAATTTCCTTCTATTGCCAATTTCAAAATTTGCTCAACTGGGGTCAGGGAACACATGTTGTATGGTTTAAAGCCTTTCTGATCTATCGAGTTTTGCTGTATTGCCTAGCATATGGTGTGTCCTGGAGTACATATCATGTGCACTGGAGAGGCGTATGTATTCTGCTGCTCTGTTGTTGGGTGGAGTGTTCTGAGGTGTCTTTTCAGCTCATGCTCAGGTAAAACAATTCAGGGGTTAGTTCAATAGTAACAGTGCTTGCCTATCATGCACAGAAGGCCTTGGGTTCAATCCCCAGCAACCTCCTTCCTCCAAAGAACCCAAAACACAAAGCCTAAAGATTCTATATTATACAATCTGTTCATAAACCAGAATGCCTAGTGCCATAACAATCCCAACATGGTGTCTTCTATTTTTCCTCATAGTACATGCATTGCCTGTGCACATGTGTGTGCGCAGGTACACACACTTCCTTCCGCCTCATTTTCATGACTGCTCTTACTGCAAGAGAACGGCCCTTCCACCCTCTTACTGTATCAAATACCTCAGTCCACAGACAATTGACACTTCCTTAGGACCTCTTTCTCCAATGTCTGTCTTTCTCCTGATAATCCAACCCCTATCTCATATCACCATGTTCTTCCCTTATGGAACTTTCCATTTGATTACCTGTCATTGGATCATAATGCTCTTCCCCAAGTTTTTAAGTTTCAAAAGGCCTGGAGCTGGACTTTTTCTTATTATTGTATGTGATTTAAAAATATTTGAAGGATTGGGGGCTGGACAGATGGCTCAGCGGTTAAGGCAATTGCCTCCAGTGCCTAAGGCCCCAGGGCCAATTCCCCAGTACCCACATAAGCCAGACCCACAAGGTAGTGGCCCTGGTGTTCTCTCTCTCTTTCTCTCACTCTCTCTCTCTGTATCAGCTTGAAAATGAATAAATAAAATATTTTAAAAAATTGAAGGATGGAGAGATGGCTCAGCAACTAAGGCTCTTGCCTGCAAAGCCAGCAACCCTGGTTCAATTCCCCAGTACCCATATCAAGCCAGATGAACAAGGTGGCACATGCCAGTTCGTTTGCAGTGGCTGGAGGCCCTGGCACACCCATATTCTCTCTCTTTCAAATAAAATATTTTTTAATTGCACATATGTTCTATGGTGTATGGTATGTGTGTGAAGATGTGTGTGCCCCATGCATGTGGAGGCCAGAGGAGAATATGTACGGGATGTCTTTTATCACTCATTCACGTGGTTCCTTGCGATGAGTCTTTCACGGAACCTGGTCAGGTGGCTGAGCACTGATTCCCGCGAATCTCTCGTCTCTTGTCTTGGGTGCTTTGTGGGCCAAGCTCCGCTCTTTATGCAGATGCTGAGGAATGGAACTTTGGGCATATCATGCTTGCACAACAGACACTGTCATCCGCGGAGCCATCGCCCCAGCCCCTGTATTTGATTTTTTATGAGGACCTGTCACACATAGCAGGTTCTTATAAAGCATTTGTAGAAGGAGCACATGAATGAACAGATGAATGAATGAAAGGAAAGCTCTGAAGGAAAATCTACACGTAACCTGTGTCTTAGTTTCAAAATATTGCCACTAGAGGGCAGCAATGTCCAACAGAAGCTGCTTGTCCCCTCTGCCTGAGGCCAGAGAATGACAGCTGCTTTGCCTGTCTAGGCCCTGCAAGGATCCCTCCTTCTCCTTGGCTCCCGCCCCCATTGTGCAGGTCTTGTGTAGGCAGCGCCAGCCTCTGTGAGGTCATGAATACAATGGCCACTTGTGTCTGAAAGACAGCATTCCTTTGGCTCTTATATTCTTTCTGTTCCCTGGTCCACATGAGCTTCAGAGGTGTGATAGAAATGTCTCACTTAGGGCTGAACACTCCACTGTCCCTTTTCAGCCTTGTGGTGACTTTTGAGTCATCCCAGTTGTCACCACCATCTGAAAATAGAAGTTTCTCTAACCTGAAGTGAGAGTAGCATTAATATATGGTCATAAGCATAAGTATTTGGAGGGCAGTTTGGTGGGCATAATAGATCAGTTTAGCCAGCACCTCCAGGGGCTTCGGATTTCCCCCAGCCATAGGTTTGTGATTAGGTTTTCGGTACCAGGCAGCAATTTTCTCTCATGGAGCAGGCCTCAAGTCCAATCAGAGAGCCATTGGTTTCCCTCAGTTCCACCATTGCATCAGCTGGTACGTTTGTCCTAAACTTGCAGGGTCTGCTGCTGGTTAATGCTGTTGATGACTTTTCTCCCAGGAAATAGGGAGAAGGCTTCCAGTTCAGCTCCAGCTTGATTTCTCAGTGTCCTGAAACACAAACATGTAGAGTCTTTAGCAATAGGATCTTACCATCTAATGCTGATGGGCAACCAAGAGCCTTGGCAATAGTCTGTAATATTTGGGAGTATGAGGGTCCTCTGTGGCCAACAGTTCTCTGGCAGGCACCCCACTCCTGGCACTGAAATTTTTCTAATAACAAAATAATTCTACTGCTTCTGGGCACAGCATTATACCTTCACAAGATACATCAGCCAAACTCTCTCTCTCTCTCTCTCTCTCTCTCTCTCTCTCTCTCTCTCTCTCTCTCTCTCTCTCTGAGAGTCTCACTCTAGCCCAAGCTCACCTGGAATTCACTATGTAGTCTCAGGTGGCCTCAAACTCACAGTGATCCTCCTTCCTCTGCCTCCCAAGTGCTGGGATCAAAGGTGTATGCCACCATGCCTGGCTCCAAACTCTTGTTTTTACATACATATCATTAGCTAGGAAGGAAGTATGACTTATTCATAAATCTTAAATATTGATTAACCCTCTCCCACTATCTTGAGTATTCTGCCATCTAATTACATATGTACTCTACCCTTCCCTTAAGCTCTCCCCTCTCTTCCCTCCCTCATAGCTCTTTTCTAGCTTCCTGGTCTCTACTACTGATTTTATTCCAACTCACATACAAATCTAAACATTTGTCACTGGGATCCATATGAAAGAGTACATGTGGCATTTGGCTTTCTGGGCCTGGGTTACTTCACTTAGTATAATCCTTTCCAGGTCCATCTATTTCCCTGAAAATTCCATAGTTGTATTTTTCTTTGCCACTGAATAAAACTCCAGTGAACAAATCTACCACCTCTTCGTTATCCATTCATCTGTTAAGGGCTTCTTAGGCTGGTTCCATTTCCTAGCTGTCATGAACAGAGCAGCACTAAACAAGGATGGGCAAGTATCTGTGATAATGAGTGGGTCATTAGGACATACGCCAAGGAGTGGTATAGCTGGGTCATATGGTACATTTATTTTTAGCGGTCTCAGGAACCTCCACACTGATTTCCACAACAGATGTACCAGTTTACTTTCCCACCAATTATGGAGAAGGGTTCCTGGTTTCCCATCAGGTCACAGTATTTAT
Organism: Zapus hudsonius; assembly: GCA_004024765.1. Lineage (NCBI taxonomy): Eukaryota > Metazoa > Chordata > Mammalia > Rodentia > Dipodidae > Zapus > Zapus hudsonius. The sequence goes on along the minus strand of PVHP010006366.1, from coordinate 22,282 downwards.
GATCATTTGATTTTAAAATCAAAACCATCTGACAAGAGTGAGATGGAATCTCAAATTAGTCTTAATTTTCATTCCCCTCATGATTAGGATGTTGAACATGTTTTTAAATGTTTATTGGCCATTTGTATAACTTCTACAAGAGATGATAGTAAGACAGTTGACTAAGAAGAAGCTCGGTTGTCTACTGCTTCGTTCTCATCCGGATGTGGCAAACTCGTGCATTTCTGAAAATTCAGGTTTAGTTTGAAGATCACCTTAAGAAAGTCTTTCCAAGCCTCCCTCTTTTTTCTCCTCTCATCTTTTTTTTTCTAAAAGACAGTTTACAAAAGCAAAACATACTGTTCCACACACAGAGAAAGACTCCATTATTTTGAATAGTAACACCAAGAAAAATGATAACTGACATTTACCAAGTGCTCACTGCACCATGCCTCAGAAACCAATTTCAGTGTTTTCATTAATTTTTGAAAGATTTCTGTGAGGTACATATTAAATCTCTTAAAATTTATTCTCCATCATGGTAAATACACACACACACACACAAAACACACGCACACACACACACACACACACACACACACACACACACTCAAAGCTGAGCATGGTGGTGCACATCTTTAATCCCAGCACTTGGGATATTAGGAGGATCAACACAAGTTTGAGGTCAGCCTGGGCTAGAGGGAGACCCTACCTTGAAAAACCAAAACCAAATAACCCAACCCAAACAAACAAAAACCCATAAAGGATAAAATTTACCATATTAACCAAGTTTAAGTGTGCAGTCTAGTAGCAGTCAGTATATTCACTGTGTTGCCCAGCAGATCTCTACAGCCTTTTCACCTTGAACAGCTCCAAGTCTATGTAGACTCCCAAGTCCCTCATGGGCTCCCTTCCCCCACCCCACAGTCTAGCCTGAGATAGAACAGCCAAGGGAGATCCTCACCATACACTGCAGGATTTGGGGAGTCCAGAGGGTTCCCAGATTTATGAACCCCAAGTTTTAGGTTCTTTCCTAATCTTTAATGAAGAATAATACAGATTCAAGAAGGACAAATAATGAATTATTGAGTTTATTTGGGGAGAAATCACAAATTATGGAGTCTATTTAAAGGGAATTGGGATCTGGGAAGGAAGGCCAGAGCACACTTTTATGTGGAAAACATATGTAAGAGAGACTGAAGTTTTAGAAAAAAACTGGAGTAAAGCCGTGAATGCATGGAAAGCTAAAAGAAACCAAGGCTTATTTTTTTAAAAAATATTTTATTTATTCATCTTCAAGCGGTAATACAGAGAGAGAGAGAGAGAGAGAGAGAGAGAGAGAGAGAGAGAGAGAGAGAGAGAGAGAGCATACCAGGGCCACTACCTTGCGGGCCTGGCCCATGTGGGTCCTGGGAATTGAACCCAAGGCCTTAGGCACTGGAGGCAAGTACCTCAACCGCTGAGCCATCTCTCCAGCCCACCAAGGCTTATTTAAAGAGAAATTAAAGTAGCTGGTCATGGTGTCCCACGCCTTTAGACCCAGCATTCTGGAGGCAGAGGTAGGAGGCTCACTGAGTTTGATGCCACCCTAAGACTACATAGTGAATTCCAGGTCAGCCTGGGCTAGAACGAAACCCTACCTTGAAAAATCTATGGGAAAAACAGACTTCCAAGGAAAGATTAGAGGAGCCACAAGCACGTGGAAGGTGAAATCTAGGATAGAGTGTGGGGAGACTTAGAAGAGATACACTGTGTTCTTTCCCATGGAAGGCAGTCAGGGAACAAACTGAGAAAGCTTAGAAGAGAGGAACACACATGGTATTGCTGTGTGTTTTATTGTGGAGGAAGTTACAGTGCCCACATGGCAGATCCAGAGTGGAAACATGCAGGTACAAACGACTAAGACACAAGGTTGGTCAGAGTGCACCTGAGACTCCCCGAACATTACAGCTTAGCCATGAGACTCTATTGCTATAAACATCACATGCTTTGTTTGCAGGACACTTAAATAAATCCTCTTTTCTTTATAAGCTAGCCTGCCTCAAGTATTTCATTGTAGTTATGCCAAACAGACTAATTCAAAGTCATACCAGACAGTTGCAAAATATTAGTTTGAGAAAATAAATGTGCAGAATCCTGAGAACATACTTTTCAAGCCATGAGAGTGTTCATGTCCATTAGATTAAAACATCCTTATGTGGCCAGTGACAAAGACAGCATAACAGCACTGTCATGGTTTGATCAGGTGTCCCCCCCACAAACAAATGAATGTGTTCTGATTGATTGATCCTCAGCAGTTTGGGTTTTACAACCTCACTAGAGCTGTGTTGTTGGGGGCGGGCTTATGAGGGTTATAAACCAGCTTCCCCTTGCCAGTGTTTGCCACACCTTCCTGCCATTGTTTGCAGTGCTGTGGCAGAGGTGATGTCCACCCTTCTGCTCATGCCATCATTTTCCCTGCCAGGATGGAGTCTCCCCTTGAGTCCATAAGCCTAATAAACCCATTCCTCCACAAGCCGCTTTTGCTTGGGTTCTTTCTGCGTAGCAACTAGAAAGCTGACTGCAACAAGCACCCTGTAGGATATAAATGAATGAAAGATGAAACATGATATTTACTGCTGCACTCCCCTATCCTCAGGTCCAGTCCACGGCAGGATCTCCTGTCCTGCCTGGTGCACCTGGGGTAGCATGGACCTTAGGGAGCTTCATCCTCTGAGAGGGTGTAGAAGGAATGCAGTAGTCAGCTTCCCTGGGCTATGGCTGGGATGAACACCTAAACCAGGCAACAGCTTGAAGGAGGTAGAGATTTATTTGAAGCTTGCAGATTGGGGGGGGGGGGAAGGGGATGGCCGATGTAGGTAGCTTCCTTTCACCAATCCAAGCAGAGACACCGCCAGCCAGCACCACCGGCAAGCAGCAGGGAACCAGGCAGAATGCACACTGCTCTGCTCACCTTTGGTCTGGACCCCAAGAACACCTGGCTCCCCCTCCCCCAGTGACACCTCCTCCAGTCAGGCAGCTGGAGACAAGCTTTTTGTTGTTGTTTTTCGAGGTAAGGTCTCGCCCTAGCCCAGGCTGACCTGGTTTTCACTATGTAGTCTCAGGCTGGCCTCTAACTCACACCTCTGTCTCCCAAGTGCTGGGATTAAAGGCGTGTGCGCATACGCCACCACACCCAGCTGAGACAAGCTTTAATAAAACTCCGGAGTCTATAGAAGGGGCAAACTACCCCAAGGAGTCTGAGTTCTCAGCCTGACAACACCAGAAGCAGGTTGTACTTCCTAACAATTGTGTGGAGGGTAGATGGAAGACATGCGTTCCAGACAAGGGGCTTGGGCAATGTGGGGGCACCAGAGAGATTCCACCCTTCAGCCTTCAGGTCGACTGGGGAGAGGAGTGGGTCCATAGGGTCCCTACACATAAATTCATTACAATTGCAAAGGCCGCAGTGTCTATCACCTGCACTTGAAGGAGATGTTTGGCCAGGATCTACCAATAAAATCCGGGTCTTTTGGTGGGCCTGTGTTTTGGGGGCAGCCTGAGGAAATCAGCTGGAGGGGTGGCAAGGTGGAAGGCTGTCCCAGGACAGGTTGGCTGACCACAGAGGTCCTAATGCAAAGTCTTCCCATTGATCGTTCTCAAGTTAAAGGACATCTGGGAGTGACCTTGTGGGACACCTGCAGGGTAGGAAAAGGCCCACAGGCCTCTTATTCTAAAAATATGTTATTTATTTATGAGAGCGAGTGAGCGAGAGAGAGAGAGAGAGAGAGAGGCAGATAGAATGGGCACGCCAGGGCCTCCTGCCACTGCAAACAAACTCCAGATGCATGTGTTACCTTGTGCATCTGGCTTTATTGTGGGTATTAGAGAATCGAATCCTGATCCTTAGGCTTTACAGGCAAACACCTTAACCACTGAGCCATCTCTCCAACCCAAACCTCTTGTTTTACTATCAAATGAGAGTTAAGACACGAGTCCACTATTACCCAACCAACACTCTATTTTCTACATCAACAAAATCATAAACCCTGGCTGCTTCAGTGACAGTTTAAATAATGAATGAAGCAAAAAAAAAAAAAAACCCACAAAAGTAAACACTTTATTTTAATTAAATTGCCCCAGGGCCCAGGTTAGATCACCAGCTACTTAGCATACACAAAGTGATACTCTGTTCTTCACTCTTAGTAAACAATTTAGGCTGCCAGCTGGGCCTCAGGGCATGCTAACTACCTAGACTTTCCCAGCTTTCTTTGAAGGACCTGCCATTGACGTTGGTGCTCTGGCAGGAATCCCTAACAGCCCAGGGTACAGCCAATTCACACACAGAGCAGGCAGGACACAGCAGTTCGAGGTTTTCCTCATGGAAGACTGGACATCTTCCCATTCCTACTTTTTCTCTCCTTGTTGCTCTTCACATTCCTAGGATATTTAGTCATTTTTTAAAGTTCTCTCTTTGCATATGCTTATTATGTACAAAATATAGTAATACAATAACATATGCAAACATGATTTAAAAATAAGTGATATATAGTGTGGTCCCTGTTCACTAGCCTATATTATTGTTCAAAGTAAAGGGGTTTCATTATGACATTTCCATACATGCATATAATGTACCTTGTTCCTCTCCCATACTACCTTTATATTTTACATTTATTTAATTTATTTATTTGAGAGAGAGAGAGAGAGAGCGAGAGAGAGAATGGGCGCACCAGAGCCTTCAGCCACTGCAAACAAACTCCAGACACACGTGCTACCTTGTGCATCTGGCTTTACATGGGTTATCGAACTCAGGTCTTTCTGCTTTACAGGCAAATACCTTGACTACTGAGCCATCTCTCCAGCCCCCACTTTACATACCTAATAATCCTCCTTCCATATTCTTCCTTCCCTGCCTAGATTTCAGAAATGGGAAAAATCATGTGGTCATATCTTTCTGAGTCTGGCTTATATCACTTAACATGGGGATCACCTTTTTCTCATTTTCTTAAAAATGACATAATTTCTTTAAGGCTTAGTAAAATTCCTTTGTGTATATGTGTCACATGTTTTATCCATTGATTTATTGATGGCACCTAAGCTGATACCATCATTTGGCCCTTATGAACATCAGTGTGCAGGTATCTCTATGATAAGCTTCCATATATGCTTCCTTTGAACTTATAGCCAGAAGTGCTCTGGCTGGATTATATGGAAATTCTTTAAATTACTTGAGGACCCTTCATACTGATTTCCATAGTGCTACATTACTTTACATCCAATGGGCTGTCTTTTTCCCATTCACATATGAAATTGTCGAGTGTTCCTGAGGACATACAGTTGACCATGCTTTAAGGCTGTGGCTGGCTGTGTCTCTAATAGTCATGAGGATTTGGAAGGTGCCAGGTGTTGTCAAAGCCCTGGGCTGCATGGCCATGTGAGGGGGAATTAGTGGATTGTGCCCAAGAGAGAGAATGAAAACGATGCAGCCCCACCCAACCAGCTCGGGCTTAATGTGAACATAACAGAAAAGCTTTGGCAACATCTTTCTTTTATCAAATATACAAGAAGCATAGGAACAGGAGACAAGGTCCATGATGTGGGAATGAGGCAGCTGCAGACTTTTTCTGCACAAGGCCAGACCCAGACAAACAGTCTAAGAGGAGGAATTAAGGAGGGGCTGTGCCCCCACTCTGATGTCTGCCAGTTCAGCTGGAGGAAGACATGGCTGCATCTATGTTCCTGGCTTCTACTGGTGATAGCTCTCTCTAGCCGTGTGCCCAGGTTATCTTCATTGTGGATGTTATGCTGTCCTGATGCTGGGTAACTGCCATTGCTGCTTAATGATTGATCATAGAATGTGAGTTATTTCCTTGTGGTGCAAACTCCCGATTAAGCTGTCTCCACTGGCTCTCATGTCTTCTGTGATAGCTCCTGATTCAGGCACCATGTTTTAGTTTTCTTGTGGTACTGGGGATTGAACCCAGGGCCTTTCATATGCTAGGCAAGCACTCTACCATTGTGCTACACCCCTAGCGCTAATATGCTTTGACTTTTCAGTGAACAGATCCTGTCCAGACTTACTTTTCACTACTCTCCAACATAGCAGTGTGAAGCAGAGCAAGAGTCTTAAGTCTGGGAGCCAAGAGAGCTGAAAGCACCTTTGGATGTGCCACTTCCTATGTGGGTGTGACTGTACAAATCAAATTCCCTAGTATACAAGGAATTTGAACTCAAAGAGTTCTCTCTCTTCCTGCTTTGATTCACTGGGTTTTCTTTTTAAAATAATTTTATTTATTTATTTGCAAGCAGAGAGAAATAGAAGAGAGACAGACAGAGAGAATGGACAAACCAGGGCTTCTAGCCACTGCAAATGAACTTTAGGTGCATACACCACCCTGTGTATCTTGCTTTACCTGGCTACTGGGGAATTGAACGTGGGTCATCAGGCTCTTCAGAAAACCTACCTTAACAGCTGAGCCATCTCTCCAGCCCTCTTCCCTGAGTTTTAATCCAGCTAATATCAGCATTGCTCCCAATATTTTCCTGCACATTCCCTGAATTGCATCTTTGCTTTGCAATAAAAATTCTGCTAGTTTTTTGATGCAGCCAAAGCTGTCTCTCTTTTCTGCCTTATTTCCTAATTAATGTCTGTGTCAGTGAACACATCGCTCATTAAATAAGAAGCAAGATGTTTATTGAGCCCTTACCTTGGACACTTAGGGGGGATGCTATGAGATGGGGCATGATCCAAAAGACAATATTACCTCTAGTTAACTTCTGTTTTATGCATTTAACCCCATTCCCCACCCTCAATAAAAGCACAGGCTCCTTAAGAGAATGAATGTCTTATCCCAGCCATTTCTCTGTATACTTTAGATAAAAGTTGTAAAGTTGTCCTTTTTCCACATAAGAAAAACAAACACTTTTCTTTTTCCATATACTTCTAAAATATGTGAGTGATTTCCCCATGCCACGCAACTCTCCAGTGAGAGCCCCATCTGGAAGGCTTGTGATTTAATTCAGTTCTGATACTGGTGTCAGCATCAGATCCCTCCAGTGAAAGGCTCACTCCCGGGAGACTGTTCCCCTCCTGCAGGTGTCATTGCAAGTTGAAGCCTGTGACATTTATGACTTAAGTGGCTATAAATTGGGGTGCCCACGATCCCTTTTTAGGTCCACTAATTTGCTAGGACAGTTGCAGGGAAACACATTTTTTATATTTACTATTTCAGTATAAGGTTCACTACAAAGGACACTTACAAATGTCTAGACGAAATCCACAGTGCAAGGTAGGTGGGAAGATGTGGGCCTTCCGTGCCAAGGATACAGACAGAGGCTTCCTCATGTAGACTTAATTATTAACTCAGCCTCCAGTCCCCTCCCCCTTCCCAGAAGCAGGGAGAGAGAGAGAGAGCCATGAGTTCTAAGCTTCTGATCACAACCTGGGCTTTCCCAGTCAGTCCCTACCCAACATCCTTCCAAGAGTCACTTCATTAGAAGAAAAGACATTCTTTTTGCCTGTAAACTTATATTAGGATGTTTAGTGGAGGTAAAACTTTGAAGAGGTGGGCCCATGGGAGGTCTTTAGGCCATTGGGGCATGCCCTTGGAGAGGTTTGTAGGTTGACAACTCCTTGCTCTTCTCTTTTGCTCTTAGCCAAGGAGATGTAAGATTTGCTCTTATGTCCTCCCTCCATGAGGTGAAGCCTTGGCCAAAGCAAGGAGGTCAGTTATCCATAGATGAGGACTTCCTACACTGGCAACCACAGAAGCCTTTTGTCTTTGGAAATTGATTACATCAGAGGGGTGTTAGAGTAGCAGAAACAATTAGCAGAAAATCCTTGAAGATAAGTCACTAATTTAATATGTCTAAATTATTGTAATACTCAAGAGTAGCACATGGTCCTTGCCCTCAAGGAACTTATGGAAAAATAGGAATTTGGGGCTAAGGTTCAAGAGAAGGAATTGGTAAAGTGCTTGCATTGCATGAGGACTATAGTAGAAAGGTCCACGTTGCTGAGATAACATGTAACCAAACACACTTTTGTGGGAGAAAGGGATTTATTTCAAGCTTACAGATCCAGGGGAAGTCCCATCAATGGCTGAAGAAGCTGGCTTTCATTCATAAATCCAAACAGAGAGATAAAACACCAGCAGTAAGCAAAACCCCCCAAACCAAAAAGAAACAAGTACAAACCCAGCCAGCAACAAGCAGGACCCCCCAGAGCTCAGACTTCCAGAATTCAGATCCACCCCCAGTGACACCTTAGGAATTGGACTCCAGGAGCCACCACCAGTCACATCGCCTCCAGCCAGGGCCCAGCTGAAGATCCACATCACAAGTTTTTTGTCACCCGAGTCAGTGGGGGGACATTCCTTCAAACTACCACAAGGACCTTAGTTTGAGTCCCAGTAACCATGTAAACACGTTGGTCCTGCACTGGGAAGATGGAGATAAATGGGTCCTTGGGGCTCAGTGGCCAGACAGTATGTCTTACTTGGTGAGCTCCGGGCCAATGAGAGAGGCTGTCTAAAAGAAGGTAGATGGTGTTCAAGGTTGTCCTCTAGCCTCCACATCCACATTGCACACACATATGTACATAGATATGGACCTTTGGATATATGCACACACACATGTACAAAAAAGAAAGAAAAGTGGGAGCTCAGGGAGTTATCGATTCCTAATGCACTGATTGTTCTGGAAACCTAGTTCCTTAATATGCCATTTCTTCTTGTGTCTAATAGATACCCAGAGGGTAATGATGGCAAAGGTTGTTCTACTTAACAAGGGACTATTATTTCAGACTCTGGCAGAACATAGTCTGTTAAGGACTTTGAATTCATTGATCATTAAGGTGATAATATTCATTGAGCATGATTTCTTTTTTGAGGAAATACTTCTGTCGTAGTCAGCCACATGCTGCTGGGATGAATCTCCAAAGCAGGCACAATTTGGGGAGGAAAGTATTTATTGAAATAACAAACCCAGGGTAAGTTCTAAAAATGAAGGGAAAGGCTGGCCCCCCTTTCATAGATCCAAGCAGAGAGACAGAGACCCAGCACCTCCAAAGCAAGCAAGCATACTCTGTCCCTAACTCAAACAATAGCAGGAACTGCCAGACTTCAGCTCCCTTTGCATATGGATAGTTGAAATTTTACATCCACCCCAGAATCACCAAAATCTGGTCTAGGTGACACCTCCTCCAGCCAGGCAGCTGGAGACAAATTTTTAATATATCTTTTAGTCTATTGGGGGACATTTAATCAAACTACCACAACTTCCTCTCTTTATTCATGTTAATCTCTATCATAATTTACATTTGAACACATGTGCTGAAGGCTACTCAAAGGTAAGGGAGCAATGTTATAAATAGCAGCAATAAATTATTTACCCAAAGCTGCCCAGCAAATACTAGCCAAAACTGGAAGTAGGCTTCCAAACACACTGTCAGTATTTAAATATGTCAAGGTCAAAGTCAGATTAAGCAATTGGTCTTAGATATTTTTAGAAGTAGCTACAAAACTACTTAGGTCTGGAAATATCATTATATCATTTGCTGATTATCATCTTGAAATTCATTAAGAAATCCATCATCACAAGAAATTGGGGAGATAGGAAATGTAAAAACATTTTGTTGGGTGTCAGCTATGAGTCTAGCTTTTAAAAAAATGTATAAGTTGTCTCACTGTCTCACTGAGTTCTCAGGACACCCTGATGACGTGATTCTTCTAAACCTCACTTTATAGATGAAAAGACAGAGGGGAAATAATTGTCTCTAGATCAGGTATCTAGTAAGCGGAAGATGGAAGGGTTGGAGTCCATAAAGTGAGATGCAGACAGTCATGACTGAAACCACTTACAGTAAATGACAGTGTAAGTAAATACAGTCATGTGTCCATTTAAGCTTGTGTTTGCTTATTGGTAAAGGCTGGTATTTGAATACCTGGGGAACATGATCTCTCTTTGTAAATAATCTCTGTTTCTTCACAGTTTTCATAAATGTTCATCCCAATCCCAATCATCTCCCATCACCCTCCTCCACTCCCCTCTCTTTTAAGGGATGTAATTTCAGGCCCCCCAATTCACTTATGTAAATCTATTTATTTTTATTGAGAACTTTAACATATGAACATACAGTAATTTGATTATACTTTCTCATCCCTTTTTTTTTCCCTTTCCCTGCCCCATCTTCTGAGGACCCTCCTCTATAAGATAGTTCTTTTGGACTGGAAAGATGGCTCAGTGGGTAAAGTACTTATCTGCAAAGCCTAACAACCCAGGTTTGATTCCCCAGTACCCACATAAAGCCAGATGCACAAACTGGTGCATGTGTCTGGAGTTTGTTTTCAGTGGTAAGACGCACCAGGGCACACCTGTTCCCATATTTTCTCTGTCTCTCCCTCCCTTCTTCCCTTCTTCTTCTTCTCTCTCTCTTTGCAAATAAATAAATAAATAAACAAACAAACAAATATTTTTAAGAGGGAGCCAGTGATGTGAGGATCTGGCCAAGATGCTCAGTGACACGCTTGGCACACTGTGAAAATGGACAGGTGAAGTGAGCAGACAGGGCCAGGTCACATAGGAGAGCATGAGTGGACTGGGGAGTCTGGCTTGTAAGTACAAAAGGAAGCACTGGGCGTGCTGACACTCACATATACAACTATGCACAATAGCCTAGGTTACAAGTCTTTAGAACATAAAGGGATTTAAAAACGCCCTGGTCAATTGTTACTGATATATGAAGTAAAACTAGATCTCACAGGAAGACAGTGTTGTGTTTAAGGTCACAGGGATTTCATAGGCAGAGTAGAACATGCCTCACTTCTGGCCCCAGAATCAGTGTTCTCATTTAACCCAGTACTTGGCCTTGCCATTTTAAACTGGCACATTATATATATATATATCTGCAAGCAGAGAGAGGTAGAAGAGAGAAAGACAGAGAATGGGCACACCAGGGCCTCTAGCCACTACAAATGAACTCCAGATGCATGTGCCACTTTGTGCATCTGGTTTTATGTGGGTACTGGGGAATCGAACCCTGATCATTAGGCTTTGCAAGCAAGCACCTTAATTACTGAGCCATCTCTCCAGCCCTAAGCTGGCACTTCTGAGGAAGCACTTAGAACCTTCCTTTGAGTCTCTCTGCAACCTGCTTCTAAGTGACAAGATGAACTATTAAGATTAGCACTGTATTCATCAAGCTTTTAAAACAGTTGCTGAAAAATCCATGCTAATGCCCAGGGAAAAGTGACTATTAAGTTGGGGTATCAATTATACCACTGTTCCATGAATCCAATTATTTCTCAGTAAATTCATATACCTGCTGTTTCAAATAACTAACATCTAATCCCAGAATCAAAATTATATAGTGAAAAGGACCTTTGGGTTCAATTAGTCTAAACATTTTCACAAAAAGAAAATTAATTTACCTCTGTACCTCTCCAAGGACTCCCATGTGTTTGTTTTGTATTACTAAAATGCCATCTACTAATTTGCATATTGTTTACATTGCAAATCTGGAGTTGGGTGTGCTGGGTATTGGTGAGTGGAAGGATTGTTTCATTGTAACTGGTGCGTTGAACCTAGGCTGATTTACCCATTAGGAAAATATGTGATGTGTCCACAGGGTAAGCCTGGAGGATGTAGGGGTGCTTCATGGCTCTCCTTTCCACTGAGCTTGTCCCTTAAGGAAATCTGCAAGATACCACCAAGGAGAATGTGACTTTAGAGGACACAAGGTAACACAGCTGTTGCCACCGTGATGGCTGTGATAGATTAACTCTGCTGAAAAGTAAAGCCCATTCATTGTGAGTCTTTTTATGGTTTCCAATAAACTTAGTTTTCAAAAAAAAATGACAACCATTTATTATACACCTAGTAGGTACTGCTAGGTATCAGAAACCCAAAGCTGGAAACAAAACAAAAAAAACAAAAGCAGACCTTTCACAGAGCATGGTGTAGCTAGAATAACATACTCAGCAGGTAGCTGAGTGAGAAGCTCTTGAGGTGTTAGTGTGTGTGTGTGGGGGGGTGATGGGGGCTAGCTCTTGTCTAACGGAGGTGAGTGTCAGGAAATCTTTGAAGAAGTCATAATATTTCAATATTTCATAATATCTGTTAGTTAATTCACAGTTTGTAGGAAGAAACCCAGTAGATGGAGCAGAAGTGTGGCGAGGACAGGGCTTTGGATGGTGTCTCATGCAGGAGGGAGCTTGGGAGGTTGTGGGGGGACTGAAGTATGTCTGGAGCTGAGCACAGGGAGGGCCAGAGAAGCTAGAGAGGGTGTGAGCTGGAGAGAGCTCTCTATAAAGTGCCCATTCCTTAGTTAGAATTGAAGCTGTGAGGACCTGTTTGACCTTGAGTGTGTTTAAAGATTACTTTAACTGAACACATTTGAGTCAGCCAGATGCTGGCAGAGCCTTCTTTGAGCTCTCTTATCTCATAAAAAGCAGAAATCCTGGGAATGAGGCCATTATCAATCTCCTCTCCAGGAGACTTATAGGATCACGAAAACACACACACACACACACACACACACACACACACACACACACACACACACACACACAC
>PVHP010006365.1:0-60868 GCA_004024765.1 Zapus hudsonius | reverse complement strand
CTTCCTTCCTTCCTTCCTTCCTTCCTTCCTTCCTTCCTTCCTTCCTTCCTTTGTCTGTCTCTGTGTCAAAGTCAGCTTATAGTTGTTAAATACCTTCATGTATTGTATTGCTTTTCCTATGTCAGACTCATTTTCAGGTCCCTCCTTCCAATTCTAAACAAATAAATCCTTTTAAAATGCTTTCTTGTCTTGAAATTTACAAGTAGATATAAATATTTCTGGCATATTTATAAATTTTTAGCTATGTGTACAACTGTTTTCATCCCATAGTCTGACTGCTTGGGGAAAGGGCTGGTCTCTTCTGGATATATGACAATATACAGGAAATACTTCTGCATAGATGCTTCCTATTCCAGCTCTGTGTCTTCATACCATTTAACAATGGGGGGGGACTCTAAATGGCTCTATCTTCTTAGTAAAAAAGGAAGGGATCATAGGAATGATTGTGGACAGATAGAAGGTTGTATGAAGACAGAGTGAGAGACAGCCATCTGCAAGTCAGAGACAGGTCTCAGGAGATGTCAAAGCGGGTAATACCTTCATCTTAAAATTCCAGACTCCAGAAATAGGAAAAAATGAAGTTTTTGTTTAAGTCACTAAGCCTTTGTTTGGTTCAAATTGTGATCCTTGAGACTACATGCACCCTGTGAGTGTATTGTCAGCCATGTAGCGATCTAGTGTGATCCCTGAGAATATATGCACCCTGTGGGTGTATTGTCAGTCATCCGGTGATCTAGTGTAATCCCCGAGTTACATGTACCTTGTGGTGTATTGTCAGTCATCTGGTGATCTCGTGTGATCCCTGAGATTACATGCACCCTGGGTGTATTGTCAGTCATCTGGTGATCTAGTGACCTTGGAAGGAAAAGTGTTCAGAAATGTAACATTGGCTCTGTTGTTGAGTTTTTGCTTAAATCTGTTAAAAATCACTAATTTTAATGTTGAATAACACCTGTGATACTTAGGAATCTTCACTGCCAAGCTAAATAATTATGGAATTTATAACATTTCTATAAGTATCTAAAAGATTGCAAGTGCAAAATAAATTTGTTCTTTCAGCCTTTCAAATACGCATTTACACATGTAGTGCTTGTATTAGCTTCTCAGAGCTGCTATAACAAAATATCATAAAGTGAATTTAAATAATAAAAAATATATCTTACAATTCTGGCAGTTGGAAGTTCTAAATGAAGCTGCAGAAAAAAAGTTACTCACTCTGAAAGTGTAAGAAAAATGTTTAACATGTATTTCCGTTCATGTGCAGTGTTGACACCAAGCCTTGTCTTCTTTCTTGGCTTGCACACATGCAGCAGTTTCTGCCTCCATGATCTGATGATGTTCTTCCTGTACATCTCTATCTCTGGATATCTCTGTTCTCCTCTTATAGTAAGACCAGTCACATGTGACCATGAGTCCTCCCTGCCACAGAATCAGCTAATCACAACTTGATTGTAATTGCAATGTCTCTATTTCACAGGTACTAGCAATTTGTATTGAAGTTAGAATGGACTCAGTTAAACTCACAACAACCTTCGAATCTTAGTCACGCCAGTCTCTTCATTTATTTTATTGCAGAAGGGGAACATAAAAAACAATTCATCCATCTTTTAATTCACTCATATAGCAAGTGTGTTTTTCAGCTCCTGCTTTATATCAGGCACCGGGGGTAACAGTGTAAAGACACTCTTGCTGTGATCTTTCTCAGCTAATGTTCAATGCAGTACACACAGTGAGCATATGAAAAAGAAGATGATCAGGATGATTTATTTTTCTTTTTTGTGTGCTTTTGTGTGTGCATGACTACGGGTGTTTATATGAGTGTGTGCATGACTATGTGTGTGTGTATGTGAGTCTGTGCATGACTATGGGTCTTTATGTGAGTGTGAGCATGACTGTGCAAGCTTATGTGGGTGTAGGCATCTGTATGTAGATATTCATGCACCTGACTATGTGTGCGTGTGGAGGCCAGAGAGTGACCTCAGGTATCATCTTCAGGTAAGCTGTCCCCTCTTTAGCCTGGAGTTCAGAGAGACTAGACTGTCTGGCACTCAGACTTTATTGATCTACCTGTCTCTGCTTCTATAGTACTTGATCACAGATGTGTGCCAACAAGCCCAGGATTTAGGTAGGTACTAGAGGTTGCAGTTAATTTCTCATATTTGAAGGGGAACTGAGCTCTTATGAACCCACATTTTTTCCTTTTGTTTTTGTTCTTTTGAAACTAGTTAAGGCAGGCATTGAACTTGCTACATAACAGGATGACCTTAAACTTGTGATCTTCCTGTCTGTAACTCCTAAGTGCTGAATTAAGAAGATGTTTGTTTTGCTTTGCTTTTTCAGAGCTTGGAATTGAACCCGTGACGTTGTGCATGACAGAGAGGACTCTTCCACTCAGCTACAGCCCTAACTAGATTTTTTAGAGCACTTAAGTGATGTGAAGTAATAGAGTCTGTCATAGGGTATAGAGTGACTGAATGGGCAGAAACGAGTTGAAGTCATTCTTGTTTAGATATGGTAGTTGGAGAAAAATTCACTGACAGAAAAATATTAAAGTTGAAACTGTAATTCATAACCCCCTATCCCATGGACTGATCCAGTATGCCAACTGAGGATGGCCCTCAGTGGGGTGGGAACGGAGAGGAGGGAAATGGGGTACAATCACAAGATTTTCTTGTACAATGTATCTAATTATTGACGATAAAGATATTTTTTAAAAGTGAAAATAAATATATTTAAAACACTAACAAAGAAAACTGTGGTGGTGAGGAAAAGAACCTTCATGATGGTCTCTGTGAAGTAAAGAATTAAAGTAAAGCTCCTATGAATGAAGCTCAGTGATCTCAGGAGAGGAGAGCCAAAGGATGTCCTAGAGGCAGAAGTGGTCAGATCATATAAACCATGTCAAGGTGTCTAGATTTTACTCAAATACAAAGTCTGAAAAAGAGACACTAGCAGGCATGTCCAGCTAAAATGTCTTTATATTGCTGAAAAAAAATCTTTTTGCCTGCCTTGTATAGAATGTTGAGAAGGTATTGAAAGTCAGAGACAGAAATTAAGATAGAGGTTCCTGAATTTATCCAGGTTTACCATTGGTTGAGGTTAGAATCATTACAGTGAAAGTGGAGACAAATGATTGGGCTTTCCAATTTTCTCTTATGAACCAAGAGTATTATTGCATATTTGATGACTGCCAAGCCAATAGGAGATCCTGTTTCAAACAACTGACTGACACTTCAGAAACAACACCTGAAATTGTCCTCTGGATTCTAAATAGACACACATGCATGTGCACCTGCACCTACATATACACAAACATATACACAATAAAATATAAATGTTGTAAGAATTCTAATTTCTCAAAAGGGAAATGAAAAAACTAAAATAATGAATGGTATAGAAATATAATTCCCTACATCTTTTCTATACTTTTGTAGCCTCATAGGAATAATTGCTGAGTTGCCCTTCCAAATATATCTATGTACATATACACTATAGAAGAATGTCAGTATTTGTCGTGTATGTGTATATATACACATGGTACCCGTTGCGGTCAGCATTCTAGTTGCTGCACAGAAAGAACCCAAGCAAAGCAGTTTGTGGAGGAATGGGTTTATCAGGCTTATGGATTCAAGGGGAGACGCTATCCTGGCAGGGAAAATGATGGCATGAGCAGAGGGGTGGACATCACCTCCACCACAGCACTGCAAACAGCGGCTGGAAGGTGTACCAAACACTGGCAAGGGGAAGCTGCCTATAACTCCCGTATTCCCGCCCCAACAACACAGCTCCATCAAGGTTGTAAAACTCAAATTGCCATCAGCTGAGGATCAATCAATCAGAAAACCATTTGTTTGGGGGGGGGCACCTGGATCAAAGCATAACAGTACCATATCCTTTAAAGAATGTGGAATACTAATTTTTCAGTGTTCTACTAAATTTTAATATTAATCCAAAACTCTTAGTGTCCCTAAATAATTTTTAAAAATGTATTTTATTTAGTTATATTTTTTTGTATTGCAAATAAATGCATAAATTAATTTTAATCTCCCAAGTGAGAACAGATCTTCAGAAAAAAATACCAAGAGTAACATTTGTAACAAAGATGAATTTAAGTCCAGCAATGAAGCTATTTAACAAGCAATCTGATGTAAAAGCAATTGGTAAAATAGAAAAGAATGATCAAAATATCTTAAAAAAAGAAACTGTGTTTAATTTCTATCATTAATATGACCTATTTTATCACATTCTTAGTTTTAAATTTATATGCACAATGCAAGACAGCACAGAATGCAAGCCTGCTACCCTTGGCAATGCGTGAGCTAACTCAGTGCCAACAGGACTCTGGAACTACTAAGGACAGAGGAGGAGGAAGAGTTGTAAAACTGCTCTGCTCTTTCACCTCTTAAGGAAGGATTGAAGTACAAAAAATAAATCCAATAACAGAACCCAAATGAGAAATGTATGCACATTATTCAAAATAACAGAGAGAAACAGTGATAAATTGAGATGCAGAAGATATTTAACATAATAGAAGTACGTGAGAAGCAGAAAGGACTGTAATGGAAGAAATTCTACATCACTATGGGATATTGACAACATCCAAGAACTAAATGGGAATTCTGGAAGAAGTAGCCTCTGTCTGACCAAGGCACCTGTGGGTGGGGATCACTCGGCAGACTGAGTTTTGATGGCACAACTATCTTTACTGTTGGAATGTTTTAAAATATGGTAAACTATGGGTGAAAATAATCATAAGAAAGAATTATTTATAGGGAGAATCAAGATAAAACTACAAATGAGACTAGTTTTGTTTTCACACAACCGGTGGAAAATACAAATATTTATATTTTACTTAATATTTATTCCAGTATCTTAAATTGCAGCACATATTCCTTCTAACACTCAATATGTTTTCACAGAGACCCTAAGGAATGTGCCATGTACTCACTCTGCTCGTAAATTAAATGACCTGTATTTATGAGACATTGTGACCAGGGGTATTACTAAAGACAAAACCAAGACAAAGTCTGAAATGTCAGATCCAGAGTTGATGGAAATGGTAAATCTTATATTTTCCTTACAACCCTGTAGTCTTATTAGCTTATACAACTTATGTGCTTTATGAAGAGGTTTTCAAGAATACTTCTAAATTTCTTTCAGCCAAGCACTTTGATCTGGGCATTTATGATCCTTAAAGATGTAACAAAAATTGTAAGTTGAAGTGAAATAAATTATTGTGGATTTAATTGGAAGAATCTTATAAATGTGAAAAACTGGCCAAGTGCAGTTCACAAAATGAGCCCTGATTTCAAGAGCAGCGGAGACATCCAACTACTGAAACCAATCACTAGAACCTTCCTGATCATCCCTTCCTGGAGGGTTCAGTGACATCGGCCCAGGCCAGATGTCTGCAGGTTTGGATATCAGACTCAGTCCTAGGCAAGGATATATCATTCTTGAGTTTCAGGGTTCACATCTATGAGTTACTGAGGATTTCCTTCCAAGATAAGTATCCTTTGACTACATTGACCTGAGGTCCAATTGCTTTTGAACACTGTGTTCAATGACACTTGTTCAAATTATGATCCGATCTATTCTTGAACATGGAAATTCCTAAACCTTCATGATGTTCTGCTGGAGGTAATATTTGAACTTTGTAGGAGAAACAAAGAAGTCTGAATAAACATAAAACAATTATTTTCATAAGAATGTTCTTAATATTGAAATAATATTTACACCCCAATGAAATCTATCAGGAAAAATGCATTTAAAATACTGCCACAAAAATCTAACATGGTTTTCAATATATTTATACATTCCTGTTACATATATTTTAGCAGTTAAAGAGGAAATTTTCTTTCTTTTTTTAAATTTTTTAATATATATTTATTGTCCATAATGAGTTACATTATTTAGTGGGCAAATTTTCTTATAACAGAAAAATATGCTGGTAACAATGTACACATAAATACACTTGCTATGTATTGTTCCCCAAGCTAGAAAAAAATAATCTTATAGGATTAAATCATCCATTGCAGAGTACTTTTATATTAATGTCTTTATGAACTAATTGTTTTGTTAAAAAAAAATAAAGACCAAACAAATAGGTTTCAAAAAGTGAGTTGATAGAAAAGTTTATATAAATTTTAAAGTATATTTAAAAACTATTATAATACAATATTTTAAAATGCAACCTAAAAGTGATAATATTTAAATCATAGAAAAAAGTATTATATATATATGTCTGATATATATGTAAAATATATAGATATTGGTAAATATAACAGCTCAGGTCATGTTGCTTACGTTTTAACACACATTCACACTTCAAATATTTATGCATGGAGTCAGTATTAATATTTCTAGTTATACCTTTCCTTGTAGAATTTTTGAATATGCTAAACAATTAGAGATATTTTACATACATGTGCTAAACATTTATAAATTATTATAAAAGTTTTTTTCCATTTATGGATCAGAGAGATAAGAAAAAGTCAGAGAGATAAAAAAAATGGAAAAAAATATATTTCTACTCATTTAACCATCAATAGAGTGAATATACCAAGCATGAGAACTATCCAAAAGAAATGTAAATGTCTGCAGGCTGCCTGCCTTCATGCATTCATTACACCATCTCATATATTTCTCCTTCCATCTGCCCCTCCTGTCCTCACTGAAGTGACCTCTCCCTGTTCAGGTCAGCAGTTACCATGACAGCAAGAAATGTCCTGTCACTAAAGAGGAGAACACTTTCCTTTTGGGTCTCTTTTGTCTTTGTCTGGACAGCAGCCTCAAGGAAGCCCACACAGGTAGGCAAGAGAGAAAGGGACACTGGTCAGCTGGCCAGAGCTCCAGGAACCCTGACAGTGGATATGGCAGCAGATGTGTGGCCAGCCTGTCCCTGCACACTACTCCCAACTTGGGAACAATTTTATTGACTTGACAGAGGAGAAGTTTTTATGGTCTCTCCTGTTGCTCCACTGCCAGGGGCAAGATTTAATAAATGGAAAGGGATAAACATATTATACAGGGCAGGGGATTTCCTTAGGCTTTGCAAATTGAAAGATGCAAAGAAAAAATGGCTTATTTTAATGAGTTTCATGGCCCCTGAACTCTGGTTATGGTGCGTGAATATGACACATGTATTTGAATTTCTCCTTTAAGGGCATTGGGGAAAGAGAAAGAGAGAGAGGGAGAGAGAGAGAGAGGGGGGGGGCTCAAAAGCTAGAGAGGGGAAAAATACAACAAATTTTAAAACTATGTCATTCTCCTTTATAAATTATAAAAATGTTTTCTTTAATCTCCTTAATAATATTGAAAAGTTTAAAAACAATGGGGAATAACTAAGCCATATTTAGTAGGTAGGACATTATGAACTCAGAAATGTTGCAAGGAATCCGAGAGTCCTGTAGCTCCTCTCTGAGACCCTTTTAATTCCTCACAGCTGGGACTCGGTTAAGGAAAGATAAGAACTAACCAAAGGCCAGGGGTATTCAGAGTACACCAAATCACAAATCATCTCCCCCTCCCTTGCTTTTCTTCTTTTCTAAACTCATGGTCTGGAGGAAGAAACCACAGAAATGAGAAACATACAGAATAGAAAATGTAGTATTTAAATTACCTAACTTTATTCGAAAATATGTGTGGATTTAATACTCACCACCACACCAGGCCATTGGTGATCCAATATTCATGTGGGATCCTGAATGTTTCTTTCCCTGTGAACCCTACTAATCATTGTCTATAACACCAAGGACCATGTTAAGGTTTTAAACATTTTCACAATTGCTTTGGGAGAAAATAAATTGGTAGAACTTTCTATAACACATTGCCATCTATAATAAAATAGCAGTTATAAAGTTAATGCAGAATAGGTTCATGGACAGTGGAAGTAGGTTATGAAAATAATGTTTTCATTAATGATTTTTAATTTATCATTTATGTGTCATTGCACAGCAATGAATGATGGAGCCTGTCAGCTTTCCACTATTTTTTTTGGAGTGTTGCTTCTTAAATATTTTTATATATCAACATAAGGAATTTCTATTAGGAATTTTGAATATTTATCTCCAGAACCAAGTGGTGCATATGTTAAATCCCTTCAGTAACTCAGCCAGCAAAGAAAAACAAAGTCATTTTGGAACATAATGGGGAAGAGAGGAAAGAAAAATCTGGACCCAGTTCAAGATTTGAAAAAAAAGTGCCTCTTGGCAGATTCAGAGTCTTGGATTATATTCAAAATATTGCAGAACACTAACACTGAAAGTTATGTTATAAATCATTATCCAGTCCAGTCCCTTCATTTAACGGGACGTCTCTGAACCCAGAGAGAATTGATAACATACCTGTGGCTTCTCCGCTAGCCAGCCAGAGCTTAACTTTATTCTACCACTAGGACCTGAAGGAAAAGTAATGGGAAAATACCCTATATATTTTCCCGAATGTCTCTTAGCCATTGCTGACCCGCAAAAAGTTTAGGACAATGAACCATATGGATAGTATTCAGTGGTGTCATTGTGGTGCTCAGAGCAGACCCATGGCTACAAGAGGAGGTTGAGGCCATGGCTGTCTTGCCCTTAGCTGTGCTTCCCTGTCTAGAGAGATCATCCAGCAAAGCACACCAAGAGTGCCTGATCACTTGACCAATGTAAAAATACGTCTGAGTCCCATGAATAATTGTGGGAAAATGTGGTTAGTTATCTTTAGCAGGAAAATGAAATATTGACAACTCACTCCACTAGCTTCATTTCCTCTCAGCATGGTGTCTTCCTCCTCCTGCGTTTCACTTCAAGTCTTATCTTCTACCTCGCTGTGCTCATGTGAAACAAAAATTTTCATCTCAGTTCTCTCTTAGTAGAATTTTTAACATCTAAAATGTAATATTAGAAAGCCATTTGACTTTGTTTATTAGGACGTATTTTCTTCTGTATGGTTGGGGAAAATATCTAGCATAAATAATAGAAAAGTTTAAGCTAAACTCCTCTAAAATGATGTCTCTGATTTAACATTCTACATAATTGATGATTGGAAGCAAAAAGTGTCTTCGGTCCATAGGGTTTGTCCGAATTTTGTGCCAATTGCAGACATTCTGCATATTTCCTCTCATGCAGATCACGGGTTCTCTTTTTTAGCAAGGAATATGAAATGTGTGTTTTGATTGGATCCCAAATGCAATTCTTGAGCTTTCAGCAGCTATAAGACTGAAAAATATATTCAAGACATTTTCCAGACCCCAGTCTCCTCTTTAAACACCCACGGATCTGGTTTCTGCCTTTAGAGAGAGGAGCCCAGTTCAGACCAGCTTGGCCATGCTCCAGCTGCCCAGGAATGTTGTGTGCTGGGTAGGCGTAGCCCCCATGGACCTTGATGTAAAGCTGTATGAATTCTATATTTCAGATATGCTGAAGGTTGTTTGGGAAAATCTTGCTGTGTTTCCAGCATTTTCTCATAGGTATTATTTTGTCAAGTTTGAGTCTCCATATTACAAGTGTTCCCTGCTAAACTGATAAAGGCCCTAAGGTTAATGATTAACTTTGATCTCATCTGAGCTCCTACTGGTTAAAGTAGATTTTAGATCTTTCTGCTGGTGTGCCTGAGAGGCTGGCAACAGGGAAAAACCACTGGAGCTGATGACTCTTCCAGTTCTAGAAGTTCTGCATGTGAAAATAAGATCCAAACAAGCGTGGTTTCTTTTGGAGTGTGTACTGATAGATGTGCGTACTGATGGAGGCCAGAGGTTGACATTGTGTCTTCATCCATCCCTCTCCTACTTATTTTTTGAAACAGGTCCTATCACTGAACCTAGAGCTTCATGATTTGTCTAGATGAGCTAGCCAGCCCTAGGCAACCTTCTTCCTCTACCTCCCTACCCCAAGATTACAGGCATGTACCACCATGCCCAACTTTTATGTGAGTGCTGGGCATCTGAACTCAGATCCTCGTGCTTATGTGGGAAGTACTTAAATCATTGAGCCACCTCCCCAACCCCCATGTAACTTCCAGTTGAGCAGAGTTAATATCCTAGTTGATTTAGGCACCAAGAATGACAGCTTAATTAGCTAGCTGTTTCAAGTATCTCATACAGTCAATTTCAAGGTTAAGAAAAGACCAAATCCAACATCAAGTCTATTGCTGAGTCAAGTGACTGTCTCCCTTCTTCACTTCTATGTCAATTTCACTTCTATTTCCTCCTTGAACATCACACTTTTGGACCTTCCATTGGCAGTTCTCTCAGAGGCCACTTGGCCCTACTTGACATTCCATTCCATGGCATTTTATTTTTACAAATCTGAATCTTGGAGAAACTGTGAGATTATTGATAGGTGCTGTACCCACTGCCTTGTTCCCATAAATTAGTCAAACCCTCTCTCAAAATACAATAACATTGCTTTACTGAGTTTCCTCTGGCCTGAGAAAAAGGTCCCTACACATATTTTATCTGTATAGTGAATAAATGGTCTTTATCCTCATAAAGGGTGGCAACTGGCCTTTGTTCTAAAGAAGAGTGGATCAGCTTGTGTTTGAATGGTCTACTTCATTACTTGTCTATATACATAGAAAGTACAAAATCTTCAAATTCGAGTTTAATGGAATGTTACAATAAGATACTATCTGCAAAAGATATGAAAATTATGTTTCTCTGAATAAAGAAAACAAACTCATAAAATGTTACTATTTGAATTAATATGTTTGATTCTTTAAAGCAACAAAGCAATTTTAGGTTTACAGAAAAATCAGGTTCCCTGTCTAACACATAGTTTCTGAGTGCTAACATCTGGCATTAATGTATTTGGCCACTGTATTATACTATAAACATCTGCCTGAAGGGTTTTGTGTGTGTGTATAAAGGTTCATCTTACTTGAATAATAACTGGGTTTGTGGCTGCTGGATAAAATGACATGGGGATGATTATTTTTGTAAGGAACTGTCAAACTATGCTCTAATATTATTTTCTATTCCTATCAGAAATGAAAGAATATTCCAATTAATTTCATAACTTTTCATTTGTTAATTTCAATTCAAAAAAGCAAACGTTTCAGAAATACAAGTTTAGTATTTGCATGGCTCTAGATGCAAACAAAAATAATATAAATGTCCTATGTTAGGTTCAAATAAGTAACAATTTATCTCCCATTGTATTTTGGAGAGTTTTGTGAGTTTTTGTTTCAATAATTAAACTTCTTCCTGTTGCACATCTCCGGAAATCCACATTGAATCCTGACCCAGGGGCAGTGTGTGCTCTGCTACACTTGATCTTTGATGATGTATTTCTCTTTCTATGTCTCACTGAAAATTTAGTATAAATTATTTGACTACATAAGCAATGTCCTAAGGTATTGGGGTTATGATATATTTCATCTTAATGCAATTTTTTTTCAATTTTAAATAGGGTGGGTTTTATTTTAAATAGGGTGGGTTTTTTTTAATATATATTTATTGTCCATAATGAGTTACATTGTTTAGTGGGCAAACCATGCATTGTTATCCCGAATTCCCCAATTCCCCCCCTCCCCATCCCTGATCAGTTAAGTAGATAATTTTACTAGTTTAAGCTAGTTAATTTTAATGTAATTGTATATCGTTTTGTATGTTGCTGTTATATCTTCTTATGCAAATACATTGACATGTTTTTCAATAACTGAAGTAATTTTCTAACTTATAATGCAGTGTCACAAATGTATTTATAATTTACCATTGTTCGCTGTGTTAGTTGTGGTGATTTTTATGACTTTTTTTTTTCTATAGAGTAACTCATTTAAATACACATGTCCAACTTTTAGGCAATGTTAAATTCAGAGCCCATTTGTCTTGGAATGTTTTTAAAGCTACAAATCATGTACATAAGGTATACGCAGAAGAACAAGTAAATGACAATTGTTATTAGTTCTCACATATTAAACATCTAATTTGATTCCACTTGACATTTTTCATGTACTTTGGACTTACTGTGGTATAGTTTGACGTGGATGCTCAGTGTCTTAGTAGTAGAAGCAAACAACTACTTTGTTTTTAAGATCATTTTTAAAGAAGATCTTAGTGTATTTTTAATTTAAAAGCTTATATTTATCTATTTCTTTCACTCACAAAGAGAAAGTGTTGAAATAGTATATACAAAAGGATTAATATTGGGACTCATTTCATATGCTAGTCTTTTCATCCCCATTACAAAATACTTAACAGACACAACTTAAAGGGGAAAGGGGGGATTTATTTTGGGAGCATTCCATATCATTTTTAAAGAAAACCTCTACTTAAATTAGCTTATCTTTTATTAGGGGAATAATATGGGAGTAACACCTTTCCATTTTCAATTTGTTCATTCATTGATTCCTTGGAGAGAAATCATGAGTTTGGTTACTATGGTGACAGGAGCCCAACATTGATTGTCCCAGGTCTTTTCAAGCAAGGTGAAGGTGATGCGCACTGTACATGCGTGACACGTGGCTCCCCTGACTGGGAGTTTCCTGTGTCTCTTCCGAATGGATGAATTCCATCCCATGTGTCTGCTCTCATATGACACTTAAGTATGACTTTTGTATTCTGAAGCTAAATAAATTTCAGTTGAGAAGAGATGCAAGAAAAAAAAGAAAAACTATTGATATATTAGCTGACATTTAAGCGATGATACCTCAAACAAAGCATTTAGCTTTGGCTGAAGATAAAGATAATTCCTGCTCTGCCTCGTGAGGCCCTTAATTCCTTAAATGACACCTCTGAGAACACTCCTGCATGAAGTTTTCCACTTTGGTACCAACTTCTGGGGACGTCAGACTAACAGAGTTGGCTCTAAGAGAAACACAGGCATGGATTTCACAGCCATATCACTCAGCCTTTAGCTTGTACTGATGACTCCATCAGCAATGGGATTATAGAGATTGCCCAAAATATCACCACAGTAAGTCATTAACAATTCACAGGTCATGAATTTATATGGAGTAGACATTAAAAGAAACAGCCATTACTCTAATATTGCTAGTATTTGAGAAAAATGAAAGTAATTTTTATAGGCAACACAATTGGCAACTTTTACTTGCTGAACAGAATAGCATCTCTGGTTCTTTCTCTGGGCTCTGTCCCTAACTGCCTGACAGAAGCAAGCTTTCTCCTCTTTCTCCTTCACTGTTGACCTATTCATTGAAGGAGCCTTAGGGTTTTCCAAAATGTCTAATTCTTGCCATCAGAAGCTAGAAGAGCATGTATATGACAGAATGCTATGCTGATGGAAGGCTATAGAATATTAAAGGTGATTATAGATAAAAAAGGAATAAACTTGCAAAACAAGCTTTATCACCCTAACAATGGTTCTTGACAGAGTTCTGAAAATGCTGTTACAATGTCTCATTGAAATTTTACAAAATCAATGGCAGATACAAAGAGCAGTAGGAATGCCAGATCATAGAGGACATTCACAAATACAGGCACCTGATTGACAAATGATTGACTTTTTCTTAGGGAGACAATGATTTACCTTAATTGGTATCAACACATATTCTAAAGATATGCTTGAAATCCTTTGCTTCTTCAAACACAGAATTCCATGAATGAATTCCTAGCCATAAGAAGCAGAGTTTGCTGTGATTTGGATAAATATGATAAGGGCAGTGAGGGCAGTGTGAATACAGAATGCATTGCAATTATTGTCACACTCTTGGATTAATGTGAAGTTAATTACTATTATGTGGATTTGAGTTCTTAGTATGTGTTCAAGATATTAGAGTGGATGAAAAGATAACTTGACTTATTATCCTTCCTCTTTGAGGTCTTCTTGTTTCAGTTTTCAGAATCTTTGGTTCATTGATCTAGAGGTTCTGATATTCAAAGCACCAGAAAGAGACACCCATTTGGGCTTTAAGCTATAGCTGGCACCAATCCACAATAGATTCTAGTCTCAAAAGACAATAGGCAAGGAATGGAGTATCTATACAGGCAGTTAAAAGACTCATTCTGGAGGAACGAAAGCTGGCTTCATATGACAGGAGAGGTGAATATGGTGGACTCTACTTAAATGGGAAGATGCATCCTGCTCTTCTGAAGTCCAGTGATTTTTTTTTTGGTAGCTGGAGAAATTAATGCAGAATTTTAAAGGATATATATCCTATCTTGGCCCACAGAATGAACTGGTGTCTCACACAATGGCATCAAGAATGACAGGATTTCATTCATAGTAGCCTGGATTCTACTGGAATCCAGTAGATTCTGGATTCATCCTCAGTAATGAAATAAAATGATGCTTTCCTTTTAAGTGTGTAGGGGGGGTTATGTGTGTATACATGTGGAAGCCAGAGGATAACCTTGGGAATTGTTCCTAAGCTACAAACTACATTTTTTGAGAACTTGCCCAGTAGGCTACACTGGCTGGCTGGCCAGTCCCAGGGATCTGCCTGTTTCCACCTCTGAAGGGATTATAAACACATGCCACCTTTCCCAGCTTAAACTTCATTTTAATGGAAATGAATGCTTCCCTGAAGATTCATGGTGAATTATGAGCTCAGTAACCATAAGGATGAGATCTTTTAACATGTGACTTGCTGTAGTTTATAACAGCATACATTTCCTATTGTCAGTTCATAAATATAACACTGATTGAGGCATGAGTTGTCAAACTTTTTGTATGATGTTGGATTGTAAATGGTTTCAGTCCTCTCCTGTTTCTGGGATGAACAGTTATTGGGAGAAAGGGGTTCATTTCAGTTTACAAACCCAGGGAAAATTCCATCAATGGATAAAGAAGCTGGCTCTCATTCATCGATCAAGCAGGGGGAAACCAACAAGAAGCCAGCACCACAAGCAAGCACAGCACTGCAAGAGTAAGACTTCTCTTGCACATTTTTGGGCTGAATTCTGATCCACCCCTCGTGACTCACCCCCTGCAGCAGGAGTCTGCCTGCTTGGGGCTGAAGCTGCAAACTCAATAAAGCACTCGAGTCTCTAGGACCATCCATTCAAACTACCACATAAACATTGTTAGCTTTGTGGTTCACAACTAGTAACTTTCCAGCCCTGTCATCATAGTGTCAACAAATGAACGGATATTGTAGTGTTTGCCTACAGACCGTAGTATACTGATATTTAAACTATACGAAATAAGGTACTATAAAACTGTAGAGTTAGTCTCACATAGATAATATTACACAGAATTTGGCCTTATATTGCTTTCCAAATTATGGTGGCCTAAATGAGATATTTAAATACAAATTACAATTGTACTTTCATTATTTTAATACTATTTATTAAAGAGTAGATGTTTTTATCTGTGAGACTAAATGTCATACCAAATGGTCATGAATCCCATGGTACATCTAGGGACCAAATGAAAATGCAGAAAATGTATTCCTTGGAATCAAATAAATAGAAGGAAAAATAGTTAAAATCTATTATCTAAGTGTTTTATCATGCCACATCAATTTTCTCAAATTTACCAAGGCGACCTTCTGAGTTTCTTTAGAAATGAACTAGAAGAGGACAACATTATTTTTCTAAGCACTCTACTATGAGAAATTTTTTAAAAATCCCTTACTTGTCCACTATTCTTACCTCCAAAATGTATTAGTTTCCAAGGGTATCAGAATCAATTTTACTAAAATGGAAAGATTCACTTCTGCTCTGCTTGCCTTTAGGCAGTGGGTCAATGAGACATAAATCTCCACTTTAGATAATGCAATAAGGTTGAATCCTTATTAGAAAGGAGGGCATTTGAATGTGCATGTATCTTACTCAGAAACCTGACAGTTTGAAATAAGTGACTCTAAGTTTTCTTGAAAGTCTAAGTGAAGCAAGAGCTCAACAAAGGCAGAGTGTGTCCTAATATCTGTGTGCCCAATTGTCTTAGTGATTTGATTCAGACACTTGGGGAAAATTGTGTGGGTGGGGCATGTGCTTCTATTGATGAAGCCCAGCAAGGAACTTTGCTTTAATGTACAGATGTTAAGACTGCAAATTTATAAGGTCCAGGTGGATAAAATGGGTTAGAATGAAGCTAGCAACAGGAAAAATGCTATCCTAGATTCTCTAGACTCCTCTCCTAGTCATCGGACTAAGCACGATTTCAACTGTATGCTCAGCTTTATGCTACCTGAAGTTCAAGTCTGGCATTACCTTCATTATTCCTTTTAATACGAATCTTCTAATACAGCAAATGGTGTTAACTTTCAAAATGCAAAAGAAGATATAATTCCATAATATTATGTAACATTTCTTTCTTTGATATAAAGTCACAACGGAAGCTATGACTTTAATTCCACAAATATTAGATACATCTCCCTTGTGTCCGATGAGTCTTCAGGCATGGAATTTACCAATGAACCAAGCACAGAAAATTTGTAGACCTTGATCTCTAAACATTAGTGAAAAAAATATTTGGAGAATGAAATGACAAAATGGTAATCATTGGAATGTCATAAATGCAAACAGAGTTTTCTTACTTTGATTTATTCTGCAAACGAATCAGATAAATGAAAACAAGTGAAATACAGTTGGTATAGCAGTCAACAATTATAATTAAAGAAAACAGTTTATAGATAATAATAGATTTTAGTAGTAGTTTGAAGACCTTTGCTCAACGTTTCTTAGGAATAGAGAGCACATTGAAATAATAGAGTTAGAGTTACAGGCATGCACAGAATTGATTAGAAAATATATTTTAAAATATGCCCTGATATGAGACCTTGCTACACAAACCTTGTACTCATCATGACCCGGTGCTGGAAGGATCCTTCTGCATATCTCCCATGGTGACAGATTCTACAGAAAGCTTAAAGGAACTGAGAAAACACGATTTAATTCTGGACATTCTGAGTTGAAATTCTGGCCTTTATCAAATATCTTACTTATATGTGCTATTTCTATAAATGGCAAGTTTATCATAATTTATGTTTATTTTCACTATTATTTTTAAAATATTTTTATTTATTGTAAGCAGAGAGAGATAGAAGAGCAACAGACACAGTGAATGGTTATGCCTGGGTCACCAGCTACTGCAAAGGAACTCCAGAAGCATGCACCACTTTGTGCAGCTGGCATTATGTGGGTACTGAGGAATTAAACCTTGGTTCTCAGGCTCTGAAAACAAGCACCTTAACTACTTAGCCATCTCTCCAGCACTCATTATTAATTTTAATACTTTCTTTTCCCCTTTGACTTACATTGACAGCCTGGAATTATTTGATTTCTCATCTCTAACACCGTTCAGTGCTGGGAAAATTATGGAATTTCGATGAACCTTTACTGAATATATCAGTAAAAGAGACAATAAATACTTTTAATGTGTGATAAAAAGATTAGACAAGAGGAGAAATTTTGGATAAACTAAATAAATTCATAAGGTGTGAATTATTAGGATGGACCCAGTGAGGAAAAAATATTGTACAAACAAATTCAGTTACAGCCACGAGTATTCACAGAGAAAGGGATAACTGGGTACTTACTTATATAGAAGATGCATGAGGATTCCAGTGGTCATGCCAATAAAGGTTTGATCCAGGTGTCCCCCATAAACTTAATGTGTTCTGAATACTTGATCCCTTGCTGATGGCAGTTTTGGAATTGGAACCTTGTTGGAACCGTGTTATTGGGGGGAGGTATGGGGTTATAGCCAGCTTCCCTTTGCCAGTTTTTGGGTGATATCCACGCTCTGCTCATGCTGTCATTTGCCCTGCAACCATGGAGTTTCCCCTCAAGTCTGGAAGCCAAAATAAACCCTTCCCTCCCATCAAATTCCTTTGGTGGGGTTCTTTGTGGAAGCAAGGAGAAAGTTGACTACAACACATGTGTAGTCCTGTTGAAAGACTTGTTAAGTGTTAAGTGGGAGAAGTGGGTTAAGTTCTTGAAAAACAAAGCATGAAACTTAATTCTTGGTTTGGGGAAATGTTACTTGCCAAGGACTACATCAAAGTGAAGCATGAATTATCAGACACAGATGTGAATCAAGGAAATTGGGGCAGCTGCTCTTCGGTTGTCCTGGCCCTGACAGGGCTTTGGCAATGTGACATTTTCCTTGTGTTGGAATTGTATAAAAGGAACCCTGGAAGGCAAATAATCTTAATGTATAACTTCTTGATAGATGATTTATACAAGTGGATTCTCTGTCCTTGATTAACAAAGCAGGCTCTGCATGGGGCAGCATTAGGGAATTCCTGAGAATAAGGTTCAAGTGTGTTTCTGTGATTTTCTTC
The DNA here is from genome assembly GCA_004024765.1 of Zapus hudsonius. Classification (NCBI taxonomy): domain Eukaryota; kingdom Metazoa; phylum Chordata; class Mammalia; order Rodentia; family Dipodidae; genus Zapus; species Zapus hudsonius. Next base: position 42,697 of record PVHP010006365.1, on the reverse strand, counting down.
CCTTCTTTAAAGTATCATTTCCTAAAAGATGTCAGTGTTATTCATCGATCTGACATCAAAATCTGATGGTTCCACTTTCTAGTAAGTGTTCCACTAATATGCATAACCACTACAAAATCAGTCTTCTCATATGAAAAAAAAGATAATAAAAATCACAGTTATTGCAAAGACTAACTGAGGTGGTGAGATCCGGTGAAGATCAAATGTGATTGGAGCCAACACCCGGCTGCGTGTCTGGCATAAGGAATGTTCACCATGTTCTCTCTGTGCTCGTTTCTCCTTTCATGCACTGAGAGACATCCTTGAATGTAAGTTATTCAGTAAGCCTCTTATACAAGGAGTGTTAGTTATGAGAGAAGATTTGTAACGTACAACTAGATGGAGTTAAGCAATTTTAAATTCAGTAAAATGATACTACAGCAAAATACTTCTCAAGCTAACAAGATGTTTTCAAGTTGACTGAATGTAATACCATACTTAGACGGGTTAAAGTGGTACTTGAGAACATCACAGGAGAATGGGGGGAGTACGATTAGAATAATTAGAAGACTATAGTCCCTAATAGGGCCAAGGCACATTAAAGTTTTAATAATCCTTTTATTTTTATTTTATTTTTTACTTGGATATATTCTTTCAATCAATGAGAGTCACTGTGTCAGTGCAAAGCAACAATAACAAAAACTCTTTGGAATGTTTATGACATTTATCTTCAAAATTTATGTTGAGTTAAACTTTAAGTTATCTGAAAACTCTATGTATTTATGCCTGACAACTACAAAAATAGTGTTTTATCCTCTTCAGTACAAACCAAATGTCTGAGATCTCTATTCACTTCCTAAATTATAAAAGTATTGATTGTCAGGCTGGAGAGATGGCTAAGTGGTTAAGGCACTTGCCTCCAGTGTCTAAAGCTCCAGGTTCAATTCCCCAGGACCCACAAAGTGGTGGCTCTGGTACTCTCTCTCTCTCTCACTCTCTCTCTCTCTCTCTCTCTCTCTCTCTCTCTCTCTCTCTCTCAATCTCTGTATCTCTGCTTTAAAAATGAATAAATAAAATATTTTTAAAAAGTATTGATTGTGTACAACATATATTAGGCTTAGTATTGTTAGTCATAGACACAGATCTATAGGTTTCTATCATTACTTATATGTGAAATGTCCACCCACCACCCACTCATGTGCTGATGGTTTAGTCAGGAATGTGTGGTGTTATGTCTGGAGTGTTTGGAAATTTTAGGACATAATACATATCTAAAGTAAGTGTGTCACTGGGGTTATTCCCTTGAGAGTATCTTTCCTCTCTTCTCCTTTTCTTCTTCCTCTTCATTTCTTCTTCTTCTTCTTCTTCTTCTTCTTCTTCTTCTCCTCCTCCTCCTCCTCTTCCTCTTCCTCTTCCTTCATCTCCTCCTCCTCCTCCTCTTCTTTCCTCCTCCTCTTCCTCCTCCTCCTCTTCCTCCTCCTCCTTCCTATTCACCATGAGGTGACTGACTTTCTCCTCCAGACACTCTAGCTGGTCAAGTATATTGGGCCAATAAATCACGGATTAAATCCTATGAAATTGGACATTGAAATGATTACTTCTTCCCAGATCTAATATGAAAACAATGAAGAGATGCCACCATAAACCTGTAGAACATTAAAATCTAGACAGTGACAACAGCAAACGCATGAGAGTATTTGGATCAGTAAGAGAAGCACTTCATTGCTGTTGGGAATGCAAGCTGCAGAGCCACATTGGAAACCAGTGGAGATTTCTTACAAAGCTACATATATTTTTATCATATAATGCAATGACTCAACTCCTCGGTATTTACCCAAAAAGTTGAAAATATGCAGTCAGAAAAAAATGCACTCAAAGGATTATAGCAGCAAAATTGCCCTCAAAGGATTATAGTAGCGCTGTTCACAATTATTTGGAAGCCATCAATGTCCTTCAATAGATGTAAAGATAATAAGGAAACACTATTCTATGTTCATACCACAGACTATTTCTCAGAGATGATAATATATAAACTATCATTCTGAAAAAAAACCTACCAGGAGTTAAAATACATATTGGAAGTGAATGAGGCCTACATGAAAAGCATAGATCCTCTATGCTTTCATCTATGTGACATCATGCAAAGAAAACACCTATAGAGAAAGTAGAATATAGAAACAGTGATATTTGTCTTTCTGTGTCTGGCTTATTTCAGTTAACATAATGCCTTCCAGGTACACCTTGTGGAAAGTGACATGGTTTCTTATTTGCTCTTTGTGGCTAAAAATTCTTCTGCAATATATATATACCACATTGCCCTTATCCATTCATCCACTGATGGATGCTTAGTTTTATTCTATACCTTGTCTGTTGTGAATAATTCTGTGTGTTATCACTCATATGAGAAAAGATGATCCTATAGATATCTTTATGTGGGTGTCATAGAAGTAGAGAAAGGTTATAACCAGTCTTGTGTGCTTGGTGAAAAGTGAGGAATTGATGAAAAGACTGAATATTAAAGTCAAAAGGGAAATATATGTAGAGGAGCCCTGCTGAACAGTACCTAGGATTAATGACCACTTTATGTACTCTTAAAAGTTGCTATGAGGGCTGGAGAGATGCTTCATTGATTAAGGCACTCGCCTCCAGTGTCTAAGGCCCTGGGTTTAATTCCCCAGTACCCACATATGGCAGACCCACAAGGTGGTGGCCTTGGTGCACTGGCTCTCTCTCTCTCTCTCTCTCTCTCTCTCTGTATTTCTCTGCTTGAAAAATAAATAAAATAATTTTAAAAAGTTTCTATGATCATTGGCATTAAATGTTTCCTTTACAAAATGATAAATACATAAGATAATATATATTTAAATTACCAGCTTAACCATTCTACTATATATATATATATATATATAAAATTTTGAATTTCATTTATTATTTATTTGCAGAGAGAGAGAGAGAGAGAGAGAGAGAGAGAGAGAGAGAGAGAGAGAGAGAGAGAGAGCACCAGGGACTCTTGTCATTGCAAACTAACTCCAAATGAAGTGTGCTCCGTTGCCCCATCTGACTTTATGTGGGTGCTAGTGAATTGAATCCAGGCCAACAGGGTTTGCAGGCAATCACCTGTAACTGCTAATCTGTCTCTCTAGCCCCCAATATATATTTTAAACATTCTATTGTGCATGATAAATGTATATCATTATATCCAATTTAAATAAATGCATTTTGAAACAAATCATTTCAAGAAAATTAAAGAGTTTCTGGAGGATTCTGGTGGGAGTGAGAGATCACTTGGTGAAGCATGTTGTAGTAAGACTATTCTGCAAGATACAAGAATGCCAGGCACCGTGTTACACTTTCAAAGAATGCTTATTTGGTGATGAGACAGTAAAATGCCCTGCATTGGCTCATATGATTGAACACATGATCCCCAGTTGGTGGCACTGTTGGGGAAGGTTGTAGAAGTTTAGGAAGTGGAAACTTGATAGAGGAAGTGTGTATCTAGGGGCGGGCCTTAGGGTTTTAGAACTTGGCTTCCTGATTCCAGTGAGAGATGGTGCAAGTGTCTGGCTCTGGCCAGGCCTGCTTTCCCTGCCATGGTGAAGCTTGCTCTTGAAGCAGTAAACTGAGTTAGACCCCCTTCTTACAATCAAAAATATCCAGTGAATTCTAATGTATTTATAGGATTAGCTAATTAGACACAATACTGGCTAGTCATGTATAATCCAGCCCTCGAAGGCAATAGGGATGCTGTGGGAAGGGGTTTCATGGGTACTCTACATTCTTTTTCTATGAATGTAAGCATGCTCTAAAAATACTTTCTCAAAGGTGATTATGAGATAGCAGTCATTTTCATAGCAGCTATCTTAGCTAAAAGATGAGTAGATAGGGTTAATGTGACATCTATGTGCTACATGAGTACCAAGTGATGGACCTACATTTATATGTAAGACCTTTAGGCTGGGCTGGGAACCACTGGCTGTCACAGTTAAGACAGCCTTCTGATGCATTTAAGTTGATTAATGATGTAGGTTTTCAAGAGAAACAAAACCAAAAAAACTTTTGTTTACAACTTTTTCATGAAATTCAATTTCCAGCATGAAATGGCACAAATCTGTCTTAGGCAGGCTACTTTCTAACTGTGGAGAGTGGTTTTTTTTGCCCACTCCTTTTCCGTTTCTCAAGGATCAAGAGTGATCTTTATGAAAATGCGAATTGAGTCACACTACTTCCTTTGCTTTGATCTGTAACAGATTTATTGTGGAAAAATGATGTGCCCATAACTAGAGGCCTCGTTGTGTGATTTGACCATCGTTGTTGGTAATGGAACCATCCATCATCCAAACCATCATCTCCAGACACTTCCTTCTGACAAACTTACAACAAAATTATTCTTCCCTCTTGTCTCATTTATTCAACTTTTTGCGTGTGCATACATGTTTGTGTGTGTATTTCTATGTATGTGTGTGGTCACACGTGTGTAAAATGTGAATGTATAGGTTTGGAGGCTAGAGGTCGACATGGGTGTGCTCACATGCTTTCCACCTTATTTATTGAGACAGGTCTCACTTTAGCTAAGAGCACACACCTCTGCTACTCCAGCTAGCTGGCATGCCCTGAGGATCCCCTGTCTCTGCTTCCTGTGTGCTGGGAATAATGCAGGCCACATAGCCAACTTGTTTTTATGTGGTTTCTGAAGATCTGAACTCTGGTCTGCATCCTTGCCCAGCAAGTACTCTGTCCACTGAGCCATCTCCCTGTCCTATGATGTCTTACCTTGCAAATGCTCAGTATCAAACTCAATTTGTTTACAATTTCAAGTAAAGATCCAGCCACTGAGCCACACAGTCCTTGTTTTCCTTTAAGGTGTGAAGCCCTTTGCATTTGGAAGATCTTCCCTTCCACCTGAATCTTGGGGTACACTTCCTTCTGCGCCACTAAAACTCATCCTAAGTTCCCATGGAAATCCTTTGTTCATTCAAACATATCAAACGTCTTGACTTCAGGACTTTTCGCTTGCTATCCTGTCAGAAATCATCTTCTCCACGTCCTTTTACATCGTGGAGATTAAAGAAACAGCAGTTGATCAGGTTCACACATTTCAATGGGTTAAATACCCTCAAGTTCTTCCTCAAGCCCCCTTCAGATCTTTAATGGAGTCTCCCTTCCTAGACCCCTTGCCACATGTATCTCCTCACTTTGTTTTTTCTGGTGTTCATCATGACCAACCACATTAATGCTAATTTCATTATATTGCTAATTGTCTTTTTAAACTGATTTATTCTTAATAATTAGATACATTGTATGAGCAAGTCTTGTGATAGCATCCCATTTTCCTCTTCCCTATCCCCAAACTGTTGGGGGCCCTCCTCAGTGGGATTGCTGGACCAGTCCATGAGGTAGGGGGTTATGAATTGTACAAGATGTACCCAGTACTTTTCTTTGTGTGCAGTTGTTGAGAGGGGCAATGTCTTGGATATTCTCCCCCACCGTGGCTTCTACAGTCTTTCTGTCCCCTCTTCTGGAAAGTTCCCAGAGTCATGGTGGGTGAGTTTTAGATTTGCTTTACTGTTGATATCTTAAGTCTCTGGATTTCTGCTTTAGACTGTGTTGGGCATCCTCGGTATCTGTCTCCATGACCCTTTCATAGGTTAGCTGACTTGTTGTGGAGGTGGTTTTCTTGATCATCTCACCACTTCCTCAGCAGTTTCATTTGGGCCCTAGATGATGAGTTAGGAGTGGCTTATCTCTTGCCTGGGTGTCAGCCATCATCCCAGGTCCTGCTGGTGGAGTTGAGCTGTCCATGGTTCTCACTGCCTTCTGAAAAATACAAACAGGGTCTCCAAAGGAGAATGAGATCAGAGCAAGTTAAATTAGACAAACAGTTGATTTGGCAAGATTTAATGGGTGTAGCCTCTCTGTAGATTTCTGGTTAGTGGGAGTTTGATTTTATGTGATATATAATCTTCAGGAGAGTAACGATTCTTTCCTTTTTACCCACTGCTCCATCTTGGCAGCTAGACAATGCCTGGATCATGTTGACAGAAAATGCTTTCCTGGTACTTATCTTTTATCTTTATAACTTTGAATATTCTGGCACTTTTATTGACCTACACGCTTATATACTCATATTCTCAGTATAAGTGGCAATTTCCAAATTTCATCTGTCATGCACAACATTTTGTTCTCATATATGTCTGTTCTTTATGGTATGGATGGCCATAAGGAAATTTTTTTTCATAGGCACAAATTATCCAGTGGAATGATTGCTATATTTGTGGAGTTTCCTCCCACTGTCTATAGTTTATTTTTGTGAATGTCTAAGAAATAGTTTCCTTGGTAACCAACAAGAGCATAGATCTCAGTGACTATACCTTATATATTTCATGTACAAAAAAAGAAAAGAAAGAAAAAACTTCTCAAGAAAATAGTCAATAAAAGTCGAGAACAATTTACTAACAATTTCATTTAAAATAAAATCCTCCAGTGTTTTACCATGTGGGAAATTTAACATCTGGCTATATACTAGATTCCTGTATAATTAATTCAAATAAGGATGAATTTACCATTATTACAGATGCCATTCTACGGAGTTGTGCAGGGAGGCTGTTCCCATCCTAAATCTATCTATGAAGAATGGTAAAATGCTACAGTTCTCATGTGAGTAGAGTCCAGTACTCAGCTCTTTAATGTCAAAATATCACAAAACAAAGACTTAATGTGCCCCTATATGTTGTGTTACATTCAGAAAAAGACTAGACTAAATGCCAGGGGCAATGAAATGACTTCTTTTAAGACAATCATACATGTAATAAATAGCATCTTTAAGGAGGACAATGTCTTCAGTTTGATTTCTAGATTATCTGTGTGGTCCTAGTTCACACACTGTTTTAAAAACCATCTGCTTAACTCATTTTCATTCAACTGTCGCCTTTCTTTTACACTGGGCTCTATATTTTTGCAGGGGGAGGCTATATTTTTGATTGCCCAAATTTCTTCATAATATCCTTGTATGAAATGTTTGCTACTGAAATTAGATATGCAATACTATCAATTTAGGAAATGATGATTTTCACTTTTTATATTATAACAATATAAACTCTTGCTGGTTCTAGCTTCACAGTGGACAGAGGTTTTTGGGAGGACACTCATGGTGTGTAATGAGGTGACCTTTGTGGCGGCCTAGCATTCATTTTAATGATTACATTGTTGTCCCTGTCCAATCCTGTAACATTTCCATGCAACCCTGAAAGCCGCTTTATCATAGACTAAATAATGGAACCATCTACAAGTTTCATAGTATTCTGTATTTTTTATTGCTAAAACTTTGTCTAGAATACTGAAATCAAATTGGACTCTTTTTCCCTTGTTAGGATCCCCAGCATGAGAGCCTGTCTGGTGTTTTTACCACATTCTCAATTTCTTTCCCCAACCTCATTCTTTTATATGCCATGAGCTGTTGTTACAGTTTTCGGCAAAATTACTGAATTACTCTGCCCTATTCGTTTCCTTTGCCATGAAAACATAAATGATGATTATGATGTACCTTCTACAGCACGCATGTCTCATCACATCTGTCACTCCTTTAGGAATTAACCATCAGAACCACCAGAATTTAAAGGATGGAAAATTCTTCAAATATCCTTTCCTATTAATGATGTGTCCGTGTGTCCGGTGTTCTTCTTAAAAGGCTGATGTGACTAATAACAATCATACTGAGAAAGAAGTCAGGGAAATATACCCATTCACAAGTATCTCAAAAATTACCTTGCATTAAAACCTACTGAAGGAGGTGTAAGATCTCTACCATGAAAATATTAAAATACTTAAAAAAGATATTAGAAGAAGGAAAGACATCCCATGCTTTGTATTGAAAGAATTAATTTGGGGAAATTGGCTATAGTACCAAATACTCTCATTGAATTCAGTCCCTATCAAAATTCCAGTGGTATTCTTTAGAGGGAAAAAATAAATAAAAGAAACAATAATAACAAAGAAACACAAGAGACCCTTGATAATCAAAAACTCCCCAAAATAAAAACAAACAAACAAACAAATGAAGCTTTAGCACAACAAATAAAAGTCAATGAAATGCAGAGACACTCTGGAGATTGGGGAAAACTCTTTATTATCTAAGCATATGATAAATAATATCTTAAATAGACAAACAATTTTAAAAATACTAACATAATCAGTCTAATCAGTAAATAGGCTAATTAAATGAACAGACTATTCTCCAATGCCTAAATATAAATGTCTAATAAACACATTAAAAATATTCAGGCTCACTAATCATCAAAGATATGAAAATCAAAACTACATTGAGATTCTATTTTACCCCAGTCAGAATAATAGTTATTAAGAAAACAAATGACAAATGCTAGTGAGGTGTGGATCAAAGGGAACCCTTCTACAATGATGATGGGGATACAAACGAGTCCAACAACTATGGAAATGAAAAAATACTAAAAATAGATCTTCCCCTTCACCCTCCAATACCACTGCTTGGTGTTAATCCTAAAGGACTCTAGGTCACCATGCACGAATGAGAACTTAAACAATGGATATTTCTTAAAGACATCCTTTTCCTTCAGACCACTTTTGATGTTGGAAGAAAGATCTGAGGTCATGAAAAAATATGTTTACAATAGAACACAATGAAATACATTTGACTCTGAAAAGGAATAGTTTGTGAAAGGTTATGTGTTTGAATTGGGATGACTTTTAAAAAGGCTATTAGAGATATACACAAGAAAAGGTGTCTGAAATTTAAGTCCTTAAGAAAGTCCATTAAGTTGGGAGCTAAAACATGAGAAAGTTGATTGACTGAACCTGACAGAAGGCACCTGAAAGGTTATGATTAAGAAAAGTGGAGGAGGGAGATGGATGATTTTGTAAATCAATGATGGTAGTAGCTATAATATTTTAAAAGAGAATGAGAAAATGAAAATAGTGAAATAACGTGCCATCTTCATGAAATATTAAGAAAAGCTCAGGCTAGTTTTCATGAAGTATTTAAACTGCTCAGCCAGCTGGATAATTTTCTTTTGAAATGTTTATATTCCTTCATGCAACAGAGGATGGTATTTAGTCTCATTTAGCTTTTTCCGAAATAGCTATGCAAAGGAGGAAGAGTAACTGAGGATTTGACTGGATTTGAGGAGGGAATTCATGCCTGTGGCTTGGAAGAAGATCCTGGACCCTGGCAGGGAAGCTACTTTTGTTGTTGGCTAAATGGAGAGTAATGCCAATCAAATTGCCCTCTTAATACTTACATTTTTCTCACATGGCAGTTCTGCTCTCTCTTTCCTACCTGGGAACTAGCCACCTACTCTGATGGAGCCTCCATTTGCTTATGCTCAAGTAGACTTTCCAGCTCTTTCCAGCTCTCTCCTTAATGGCAGCCCTATGCCTAGAACTCTCAGCATCTGCCTATGGTGGGACTACAGAACATAGAAGCATATCCAATTTACCGAAGGGTTCTCTTTCTAGAATGATCTGCCAAACACTCCAGAATACTATTTGGTCCCATTGGAATATTGAACATGAACGTTCTAAATCTAATCTTTTGCACAATTGTGAATGACTACTTCAAGGTTGCTATACATCTGGGACATCAATATCTGCATCATCAGCCATCATGTGATGATTATTTTTTTTTTGACTTTTTCCCTTTTTTCTTTTAGACTGTCTTTGAGTTTCTAACATTCTCAAGTCTAACCATGAGTACCAGCACACACTTCAAAAGAATGTTAAGTGGAATTTTCAGGTAGAAAAACAATATTTTTAAATTATCGACTTAATTCTCCTTGTCTAATTGTCAAATAATACTAATGTAATAAGATGTGTTACCTCATTTATAGGGTCTATATACTTTTTTACATTTTTAACACAAAAGAATATTTTAGTTCAATAATAATTGAAAAGACATGTTGTCATCCTCATTATGGTGAAAATAATGACTTGAATTTGGGAGATATGATTCGTAGCACTTCTTGACCTAGAAATCAAATTAGATTGTTACTAAGACTTGTTTTGCTTGCCTGGTTATTTTTCCTACCTTATTCTAATATTTTGGGTCTTCTGAGGACTAAGAGAGCTTGAAATCCATAATGGGATGCCTCCTGTTCGTGATGGCATAGCTGACCAAGGAGTGGACAAGCTGGGAAATAATGGATTGTACAGCAGAGGGTTGCTGTCGATGGCTGCCTTTATCTCTCTACTTCTCAGTGATTCACAACAGTTTCAAGTCACACACTCCTTCAAGGTGTCAATACAAGTGGAATTACTTTCTCTGTAATCTATACCATATGCAGTTATAAAGTTGCTGATTCGCAGCTTACGACTGGCCCTTCTCTGCTAGGTCTCTGTAAGGCTGGAATTCAGTCTATTCCATTTAGGATCTGAGGATGGTGTTTGATTGGCATCAGAGGAAGGAAGCCAGGCTATCCTGATCATGAAGAGGTTTTGTTTGATTGTTTGTTTGTTTTTTTCCTTTGGCCTGCCTCCTTTCTGCCACCTGTGGACATCCTGTTCCTATTGCAGTGAGCTTTACTACTAAGTCCCCTCGGCCTGGTGTAGGGAGGGGTTTTCTTAGCACTTGCTCCCTTCCTCTCATCCTGGCTCTGGACCATCCTATCATTTCCTACAGTTCCCACTTTCATGCCCCTCCTTTAATTTTCCACGTTTTAGCAATGTTCTTCCTTTCTGAGCATTAGCTGTTGTGAGTGTTTCCTAGACTTGTCACATCTCTGAGAAGTAATAACCTTACCCTGCCCCTTTATTCCTAGAACTCACTTAGAATGTTTCTTTCCATGTAAGTATATGATAACATGATAATAAACGATATTCTTTTCTCATGCAAACATATTTGTCTTTAAGTTTTCAGAAAGATACTGGTTAAGGAGAGATTAATAAGTTTTTTATTTCTTCATTATCCATAATTAGATATACTTAATAAGCAAACAATGTGTTGATGTCCCCAATTCCCCGATTTCCCTCCTCCCTCTCCCCAACCTGCTGGGTATCCTCCTCTGTAGGCAAACTGGATCAGTCCATGGGGTAGGGGGTTATGTATAGGCTAGGAGTCAACCTGGTTACACCCCCCTTTGTATATTGTTACTGAGGGGGAAGTGTCTCTGGGAGTTCTCCCCCACTATGGCTCTTACAATCTTTCTGTCCCCTCTTCCACTGAGTCATGATGGGTGAGTATGAAGGCTGCTTTATTGTTGAGGTCTTAGGGGCCTCTGTACTTCTGCTTTAGGTTGTGTTGAAGATCATTGGTGTCTGTCTCACTGACTTATCCTTAGGTGACTGATTGGCTGTGGTTATGGGTCTCTTGCTTATCCCACTACTCTCTGTGGGGTTCCATGTGGATCCTCCACAGTAGGCCTGGGGTGGCTCATCTCTTGCCAGGATGTCAGCTGTCGGCCTTCAGCTCATTGGTAAGGTTGGAAGAGCCACAGCTCTTTCACTGCATTCTGAAAGATACAAACAGAATCTCCATCGGAGAGTGAGATCAGCATAGGTTAACTGAGATACACATTTCTGAATTGGCTAGATTCTATTGTTTAGTAGCCTCTTTGTAAATCACTTGTAAAGTGAATTTCTCTTTGGGGTCCCAAGACAAATCTATTTGTCTTTAAGTTTTCAGAAAGATACTTATTCAGAAGAGATTAGTAAATTTTTTTTTAATTTTATTTTTTCATTTTCAAGGAGAGAAACACAGAGAGAGAGAGAGAGAGAGAGAGAGTGGGGAGAGAGAGGAGAGAGAGAGCACATCAGGGCCACCACCTTGTGGTTCTGGCTTATGTGGCTTATGTGGGTCCTGGGGAATTGAACCCAGGGCCTTAGGCACCGGAGGCAAGTGCCTTAACCGCTGAGCCATCTCTCCAGCCCCGAGATTAGTAAATTTTGAATCCACTTAAGTTTTAATATTTAGCAATTCTTAGTTATATATGGATAAATGAGAGTAGATTGTGAATGAAAATATTAACAAAAATATGAGATATATTTGTGAAGATATGATTCCATGATCAAGGTCATTCTGTACATATTTCGAATTCAAAATAGATATAAACAGAAATGATTATTTATAGGGAAGTTAAATAAGAAAAGGAGGGATTTTCATGTTCTAAAAATGGGGGAGTCGTGTTGGCATACGGTCCGTAGGAACTGAACACAGATTTTGACCAGCTGAAGGCAATAGGAAGAAGATGAGTGAAAAAAAATATCAGTTCAGAAATATTTTTATGGAAATTCAAGTAAGAGTGTTACCAAAGATTTTTAAAAGGAACCAAAGTTAAGTGGCGTCACTCTTAATCTGCCACAGTGTTTCCGTCACAACAGTACAACTGCTCATCTGTTGAATCTGGAAGGGATAGAAGATCCGCCCCCACCAGCTGTTAGCAAGTGATAGCATTGCCATGCATGGAAGGTCATTGTGAAAACATTGCTTTTATGACAGTGTGATGATTCTTTTCATCTCTCCTCCCAAAAGACAAAGAGTAGGTATATGATTATAGAGCAGAGAGAACAAAGATGTAAAAACAATGTATTGATCTCTTTTGTCTGAGAGCCTAAATTGTAGTAAGGGTTAGAGAATTAAATTTAATAAACCAGATTAAGCCCTGTGGGAGGTACAGACTGAGGATGATGTTAGAACTAAGTCTTGGCAACTATTGCTAGAATTATGGACATCTGTTTTTAATCTCCCTTGAAATTGTCCATGTTTCTGGGGAATAAATGTATATTTAAAATATATTTTTGTTTATTTGCAAGGAGAGAAGCAGACAAAATTGTGTGTGTGTGTGTGTGTGTGTGTGTGTGTGTGTGTGAGAGAGAGAGAGAGAGAGAGAGAGAGAGAGAGAGAGAGAGAGAGAATGGGTTCACTAGGGCCTCTTGCCAGTGCAAACGAACTTCAGATGCATGCATCACTTTTTGTGCATATGGTGGGTACTGGGAAATGGAACAGCTTTGCAAGCAAGTGCCTTTAACTGCTGAAACATCTCCCCAGCCTCATAACTCTTATCTTTGAGTTATTACTTACTGCACATTACACCCATCTTTCTGACCATTTAGCATTCGGTGTGAGAAAAAAAGAACTAATTTGTAAACCTCATTCTTCCCATTTGTTGATCAAAGTCACTGAAAATGGTGTTTGAGTGAAAAGGAGTTTTAAAGACCATCCTTTGGGTTTACATAATTCAATGTTACTTGTATGAAATATGTTTCTTTTCTTGTCTTTACAGGTGAAATGCAGAACAGTATTTTAAATACAGAAATTATTATACTAGTCAGCAAATCAACATTTGCGATTGAAAAGACAACACTTCCTTTTCTTAGGTGACAATGGAAAGGAAAGTGGGTTGATTTTTATTATAGGAGATATTGATTGGTCTAATTTTGATATATTTTCTTCACTAACAGGCTCTACTGTTATCACTTCTACTTCATGTCATCTCCTGCTTCTTTGGTCCATTCTTTCTAGCCAGCAGCCTAGATCTACGCATAGCACAAAACACAGGCTCTGTGGTCCAACACATTAGTCTCCAGCCACTTGTCACTATTCAAATTTAAGTAAAGATAGTCCATTTTAAATTCACTTTATTGCACCATATGAGTAGCCACAGGTGGGTAAAGTTACATGCTATAAATTACAGATAAACACCTTTTCTATTATCTCAAATAGTTCCATTAGGTGAAAAGTACTTGAGGGCATCGACCCAGTAATTCTATGACATGGCTTTCCCTGGATTTTTTTTTCATTTGTAAGAACTTGATGTGATAAAATTTAGCAATTGTAACAATGTATTGTTCTTTGACACTGGTCATAGTTGAAATGCTGTGGGAGGGACTGAAGACTGTGTCATAATTAAAACATGATAGTTGGAAGGTTTCTGTATAGGATGGCAAAGCATTCACAAAATCCTTAACAGATGATGTGAGGTTCTTTTGCAGAGACTTGCCTTATGAAGTAGCAGTGCCACCAAGTGTTGGGTGAAAGAGGTTCAGGTTTCTGAACGATAGTTCATGAAAATTCTGATTTGAAGAGATCCACAAAACCAGCCATAACGGCTGGTTTGTATCCTTTATCGTTATTATTGATCACAGATTTTGTCACATAGCAGTAATGGATATAGCTACAAATTATACTTCCTCTAGCTAAAAGAAAGACAGCACGCCAGCTTCAGAAGGGTACAGGTATTTTTCTCATCCTGCTTACTCTGTATATTGAGAGTCAGAAGAATACAGCCCTGAGCTGCATTCAGGTAGAGCTGCTTCTCAGAAAGAACAAATTACCTCAACAGTGCTATTGTGTATGATTGACAGCTTTCCCATTCCTTCTTCGTTCTTCTAATCTCCAGCATCTGCCTTCCCGCCCCCATTCTTGTAGATCAGTCTACCTTTATGGAGATCTTCGTCTTTATTATGGCATTCATTTCATAGGAGAAACCATAGAGAGCAAAATAGTATTCAAAAAATGTGTCATCTTTATCACAGACGGAGGGAGAAGAAGTCGGCGGGTCCTTCCACCTTATTTTTAACTGCAGCAAAAACCATTTCATTTTCCCTCAGTTGCCATGGTTACAAGCTTTTCTATTTCAACAGGTCAATATGAGCTTTTGGTTTACATAAGGTCCTCGGTAATTCATCTTAGCATTTCACCAACAATCCTCAACATGAGTTCTTTTTCTCTCTTTTACAAAAATCATCCATCGAACACATGAAAGAACAGTAAGTTTCATTTCCATAATTTATTATTCTCATTATCAGCCTTGCGGTGAGTTTTGTGCTCATAAGAGACAGGCTGTTGTAGTATTGTAACCTTATCAGTGACATGCAACACAGACATCATAAACTGGCTGCATTGCTAACGATAAGCAGTTGTGAAAACACACAGCAGATCTGGCCTTTCATAGTAATGAACAAGTACAATATAGGTGAGATGGTAGTTAATCAGCAAAAGTATTAACATGACTGTGGTTCCTTGGTTATCACTATATACCAGCTACTTGTATGTTTTTTAAAATTATATCCCTTTTATGAGAATAATAAAAATCATGTTGGTAATATTGATGATGTGTCAATTAATAATTTTGCTTCTTTCTGAATAAACACAAGATTTTGAGTTGTGGTTATAAGGCAAAGAGTGCCTATGGTTTGCAGTTTTCAAATGGTGATAAGAAATAGGAAGACTGTCAATTCTAAGAGAGAAAGTATAAAACTTGCACGTACACATGCATATTCAGACAGGCTTTACTTATCAGGGGTTGGTTTTATGTCAGTATTATACAAAGATTACATAGCTGCCTTTTCATTGCTGAAGTAAACAAAACAACAACAAAAAACAGACCAGAAGGAATTTATGGAAGGAAAGGGTTTATTTCAGTGTAGTTTCAAAGGAAAGTTTCACAATGACAGGGAAAGCATAGCAAGAACAGATAACAGGGCATCATCACATCTTGTCATAGCAGCTAGGAGGAAGCAGTGAATGTGGAACACACCAGTTTAAACAAAGGTAGAAATATTAGGAACATTAGAGAATGTCATTGATTCTGCCTGTCACTACTAAATTTTCACTTTCCTAGTACAATGAGATTAAAATACATTCACAGACATGTAATTTCTAAAGGCTAAAAATAGTATTTAAATCAAAGTCTCATTTTAAAGTTTATATTTTCCCCATTGAAGTCACTTCTTTGAGGCCATGGATTTGGATCTGTGAAATCTAAAGGCGTGACTCTGGACCGTCATGAGGAGGAGAGCAGAACAAAGTAAGAACAGGGACTCCAATGTGCCACTATCATCCTTTATGACTTGCCCCAGGGTCACACCTCCTCTAGCAAGGTTCCATCACTCAAAGGACTCACAAACTCAGGATTAAATATGAGCGTCATCACAAATCCAAGTGTCTGTGGGGGACATTTTACATTCAGGCCACCATAGGTGTTGGTAACCAAAGGTTATCACTAAGAGGAAAGGACTGGTGAATTGTAGGGCCTGGTTTATGTAGAAAGATTCAGTATGATGATTAAAGTTCACAGTAGTTGAAATGTCATATTCACATATCACTTTGTCACTATAATAAAATGATCAAGGCTGAGAAACTTGTAAAGAAAAAAGGTTTATTTAACCCAGAGTGCTGGAGGTCTGTAAGCATGGAACTCTCTTCTGCTGAGCTTTGGTGGTAACTTCACGTGGGGAGATACCACAATCACGTGTTACAAGTGGGAGCGATAACAGTGAGACAATAAGATACTGGAATTTAAGGCTCGTTTGTAACTATTTTATGAAAACTCAGTCTGTGAAATGAATATTATGGCACAACTCCTTCCTTCAAGAACCAATTCCTTCATACAAGGCTCCTCAAAGATTCCACCACTTGACACTTCCTTGTTGAAGACCAAGCCTCCAGCACTTGCACCTTAGGGAGACCCTCACCCAGGACACCAGTGCGTCTCTGTGTTCTGATGTCACATGTTTCATCCCTCTGTTAATATAGTGTGCCATGAGGAAGCTCTAGTTCCCTCTCCCTCTTTATAGTGTCTCAGGTGAGAGACCTGAAAATCCTCAGAGCACCACAAACTCTGGAATTAGTAAAGAGACACCAGTGCAAAACAAGATCAGCTAGAAGAGGGATGGAGTGTGACACATGATGTTGAGTTCTGTCACTGGAGGTGAGCATCCCTGCTGCAGAAAAGTTTATAGACATCACGCCACCAACACACACACACACACACACACACACACACACACACACACACACCACATTATATAAGCACACACAGCATACACAAGCTAAAAACAAGAGATAAGTTCTTGAAAAGTTTTTGTTAATGTGAAATTGTGATAACTTAATTCTCCGGCGGAAAGAAACATCGAAAGAACATTGCTTTTCAAGGGGGCTACTCTTCAACTATTCACTTATTGAAATTCATAGCAGTTGTGGATTTTTTGAATTTTCATGATTTGTATGAATGATTTAAAATAGAGATCCTTGTACATGGATTAGGCTAGCCTCTGATGAACACCCTGTATGCTTCCTGTACTCCTAACTAGACTTCCTGCATTAGCTTGTAATCTTCAAATGCTTTGTAGTCATGAGGGCACCTTTGAAATTAACAGAGAGTATCCCACAATGCAACAGCAGAGTTTTGTGACTGGCGTATAGGATGACAGTGGAGACATTGGAGCCCCTGTTCTTATTTTTTTTTCTGCTCTCCTCTGGTCAAGAGTCAATCCTTGCATTAAAGGCTGGGTCTTCAATTCTATTCCACTGGTCAGACTGCCTGTTTTTCTGCCAATACCATGCTGTTTTAGTTACTATGGCTTTGTAGTATGTTTTAAAGTCAGGCATGGTGATGCCTTCTGCGTAATTTTTTTTACTCAGAATAGTTTTAGCTATTCGAGGTCTCTTACCCTTCCAAATAAATTTGGAGATTATTTTATCTATGTCTGTGCAGAAGGAGTTTGGGATTTTTATTGACATTGCATTGAATCTGTAGATTGCTTTTGGCAGGATTGCCATTTTTACTATATTGATTCTCCCTAACCATGAGCATGGAATATCTTTCCATCTTGTCACATCCTCCTCTATTTCCCTCTTGAGTGTTTCAATATTTTCCTTATAGAAGTCTTTCACTACCTTGGTTAGTGATCTTCCCAGGTATTTGATTTTGTTTGAGGATATAGAGAATGGGACAGTTTCTCTGATGTCTTTTTCCGATTCATTGTCTTCTGTATGTAGAAAGACTACTGATTTTTGTGTATTAATTTTGTATCCTGCCCCTCTGCTGAAGGCATTGATCACCTTCAGGAGTTTTCTGATACTGTTCTTTGGATCTGATATGTATATGATTATGTCATCTGCAAAGAGGGATAGTTTGACTTCTTCCTTTCCAATTTTTATCCCTTTTAAGCTGTTCTCTTGTCTTATCGCTTGGGCTAGAACTTCAAGCACTATGTTAAAGAGCAGTGGTGAGAGTGGACATCCTTGTCTTGTTCCTGAGTTGAGGGGGAACTCCTTGAGTCTTTCCCCATTGAGGATGATTTGTGCTTTAGGAGATCTGTATATTGCTTTTATCATGTTGAGGTATAGTCCATTTATGCCTATTCTTTCCAGGGTTTTGAACATGAAGTGGTGTTGAATTTTGTCAAAAGCCTTCTCAGCATCTATTGGAGGACCATGAGAAGGATAAAGGAAAGAGAACATGTGCAAACTGGCACTTGAGAAAAATATAATATAAACTGACTGTTAGTGGAAGAATTTAAAAAATAGAAGCACACATGTTTGATGGAATTCAGTGAATGTTATGCAGAAGTTTGGCAGCCTCGGGCTGGAGAGATGGCTTATCAGTTAAGGCACTTGCCTCCAGTGCCTAAGGCCCTGGGTTCAATTCCCCAGGACCCACATAAGCCAGACCCATAAGGTGGTGGCCCAGGTGTACTTTCTCTCTCTCTTTCTCTCTCTCTCTCTCTCTCTCTCTCTCTCTTTGAAAAATGAATAAATAAAATATTTTTTAAAAAGAAGTTTGGCAGCCTCAAGATGCACATCCCTCGTCCAGGTGAAGGTGCGTAAAGTAACTGTATATATTTCAAATCACTTGACTAAGAAATAGAATAAAATCATGGTAAGAATTATTTGATAAAGAAAAAGCTGAAATACAATTTAATGATATGACTGTGTACATACATGTTGTTTCTGGAAATCAAATTTTAAAAAAAACAAAAACAAAAGACTACATATCTCCCAGAGTATAAACTTTTTGTACTATGCATTAAATGCTAATGATACAATATGCATTTTAACATTTAAATATTATTATTATATTGTTAAATTTGTATTTATTGATTAACACTTATTTGACTCTTTAAAAACTACATGTTAAAAGTTTTTATTCTTTTTTATGCTGGATACAATTTATACTACAATTTTAATAGAAACAAACATTCTCTCATTTATAATTTGAAGGCAAATGTATAATTCCATGTGATAAAATATTTATTTAATTAACATGCAAATTATTCCTAAGAATAGTGTTATAAATTGCATTTGAATATAAGTGACAGACATGTGTTTACTCATTCATTGTGATAGAGGCTTTGTTTGTTTGATTATGCTATTTACCTAATGTGGTAAGTTTTCTAAAATGCAGGTCTCTGCATCCTGGAGAGATCACAATTCTGTTCATGTATCTGCTTTGCAGTTAGTCCCTTGTTTTATGAGCTCCTAAATATAATAAAATGTATTAAAGTCACAACTTAATAAAGCATTATTTATCCAGTGTTACCTACATATTTTCAATTATGTGAAAAAAAACACTACCCAGTAAAAAAGTAACAGTGCATTAACCAAATATTAATAAAAGAAAAGAATGTAATTGTTATGAAGACTATAATGCATCCTATCTAGATTCAAGTGAATGGCTTTGGATTAAGAATATAGGTATTGTCTCTGTATCCTACTCAGAGAAAATCCTGAACTTGAATAAATAAGATGGTATAAGTGCTTGATGACTTCTTAATTTTGTAAAATCTAAATGTGGAGTAACTTATAAATGGGCAAGAAAATGGTAAAACATGGTTAATTATGACCCTTATAAATATTAAAATTAAAATTTTTATAAAAACCTTATTGATATTTCATGTAAGTTTAAACAAATTACACTAATGTTATGTTTTGTGAGTATAAACTCTTTGAATGTAGCATTAAAGATATGACTTTACTTGTTTGAAAATTGACACAAAATTTAATTTTATCCACTTGGAAAAGGAGTATTAAAGTTTATAATGTGTGGATAATATATTTTGTAAAATGTTATAATTACCCTCCTGAGTATTCTGTGACATAACTATTAAGTTTTGAATTCATTTTTCAGATTTTATTTCTATTTATTTTAATGAAAACACATAAGCTTTTAAAACATTGGCAACATTCTCATCTTTCTGTAATATTGTACGCCTTTCATTAGCTCTAGCTTAATTTAAAATCTCTGCCTACAACCCTCTCAGCAACTTTCATCCCTTGGGTTTTCTCAGTCTTCCTCCAGCCTAGTCATCTGAGAGGATTTTCCTCAGGAATGAATACATCAGTAGGAAGGCTTTCTCTTAATCACTGACCTTGAACTGTGGAATCCATTAGAGAATGAGAGGAAGGCTTATGTGTCTGAAATGAGGCACAGCTGTCGTTTTCTTTAGGATAAATTAATGAGCAGTGCTGTTGAGACACCTGGGTTCTAGTTCCTTCTCTGAAGACAACTAGCTGAGTGACATTGATCCAAGCCCCCTGGGGCCACAAGGCCTTCATCTCTAACATTAAAGATTTGCACTAAATTATCTCTAAGATCCTTAAATTTTTAATGGTTTTAATTACTGACTTCATTTATTTTTTGTTGCTTCCTCTCTTTTGTCTATTTTGTGGGTGTTGTCACCTGTATGTCTATCTAAATAGTGTATAAGATAATACATCAAACTCAATTTTATTATTTTTGTTGCTCTGGTAGCAAGCAGCTCTGAGTGTGGAGAACAATGTCCTCTGCAGCTGACGTGGTCTTTGTTATTATTGTCTGTGGATTTCATTTAGCAAAGCTAAATTCTGCCTTGCATTTTCAGACCTGGAGTACAAAATAATTTCACCAGAAGAGACAAATGTTACCTCAGCATGATTGCTTCCTAAGTATAAAATCTCAAATAGCCATTTGAAAAATTCCACCTTTGTTTCTATTTTAAGCATCAAAGAAATACAAAAAAAAAAAAAAAAAAAAAAAAACATTCTCTTCTCTCAGCATGATCTTTTCACTTTACCTACTGTACTTAGGTACTTAGCATTTTCCATGTTACACAGTGATGTGTTTTCTCTTGATTCCAGAGAGTACAGTTTGTAACAGTGTATGTTCTCAATGTCTATAGGAGTGTCTAACCCAAACTGAGGACCACAGAACGGATATTGAATGGATGAATCAAAATGTACACAATGTAGTAACTCAGAGATACAATCCCAATCATATTGATAATATTCATAGTGAAAATATATATCAGTAGCCACTTGGTTATTCTATTTTTTGAATAATAATAAAATAGTAATGTAACAATAAAATGAGTACTTTTCAGGAATACAGTAAATACTAATAAATATTACTATTAATAAATATTCACAGTACAATAAATACTAGTAATGATGAGTATTACAGGTACTCTTTCATGTGAGCTAATATGCAACTTAACATATGTAACCTGCCCACCAATTCTGGGAGGGCTTTGTGACTGTGATCTTCATTTCACCTGGGATGAGGAGGAATCAGAAGGAAGTTAAGTATCTCCTTCCAGCTCCTGCTATGTCGTAGAGCCATAGTGAAACACAGCCAATAGAATCTGGTCCATTGCATTACATTGCTTCTTACTAAGATCAAGTATGCCTTCCATTAATCATGTAGTTGCTCTTGTTTTTGGTTTTAATTTTTATTAATTAGAAACATAGTTTTATGGGCAAAACATGTGTCTGTCTCACTCTCCTCATATTCTCCCTGTGATGGTTAGGTTTTGTTGTCAACTTGATCTTTTTAATTATCTTGGGTAGATCTCTGAGGATGTTTACAGGAAGGTAGCCTCTCAGTAGGGGCAGGATGTAAAGAAACTCAAAGAAGCTGGAAGTAAACATCCTCTCCTATGTGGACACTGCAGGAAGGAAATTTCAGCGACTCAGGAAGCCATTAAGTCTAGGATAGGGTTGCAAGGAGATGAAATTCTCTTTGTCTCTCCTGCCTGTTTCCTGTTCTGTTTGTGGTGCAGGTGATGTTTTTTTTTCTTTTTCTCTCTGCTCAGACCTGTGAAAGAGGGCTAGCCTCTTTCACGGTTATGGAACTTCCCCTCAATCTGTAGTTTCAATAAATACTTTCCTCCCCCAAATTGTACCTGGTTTGAAGATTCATCCAAGTAGCATGTGGCTGACGATGACAGTTGTGCATTTTATTTGGAAGAAACAATGGATAGATGTGCAGTTGTACACTGATTCATGGGCTGTGGCCACTGGTTTGGCTGGATAGTCTTGAATTTAGAAGAGGCACATTAGGAAAATTGGTAAAAAAGACATTTGGGGAAGATGCATGTACATAGACCTCTCTCAATGGTCAAAAGATATAAGGATACTTGTGTCCCATATTAAAGTTCATCAGAAGGTGACCTCATCCAAAGATGACTTTAATAATCAATTTGAAAAGCTGACCCATTCTGTGGATAGTGGCCAACCTCTTTCCTAGGCCATCCCTTTCATTGCCCAAAGGGGCCATGGTGGCAGGGATGAAGGTTATGCATGGGTCCAACAACATGGACTTCCACTAACAGAGGCTGACCTGTCTATGGCTGCTGCTGAGTGACTAGGCTTCCATCAGCAGAGACCAACACTGAGCCCATGGTATGGTAGTATTCCTTGGGGAGATCAGCCAATGACTTGGTGGCAGGTTCACTACATTGGAAAGCTTCCATCATGGAAAGGGCAGCATTTTTTTCCTTACTTGAATAGACACTTATTCTGAGTACAAATTTGTTTTTTCTTCCCAGAATGCTTCTGTGAAAACTACCACCCATGGGCTCACAGAGTGCCTTATCCACCATCATGGTATTCCACACAGCATTGCTTGAGACAAAGGTACTCACTTCTCAGACAAAAGAGGTGCAGCAGTGGGCTCATGCTCATGGAATTCACTGGTCCTGCCATGTGCTCTACCACCCTGAAGCAGCTGGCTTGATAGAATGATGGAATGGCCTTTTAAAGAACCAGTTATGGCACCAAGTAGGTGGCACTAGCCTGGAGGGCTGGGCAGGGTTCTCCAACAGGCTGTATATGCTATGAACCAGCATCCTATATATGGTACTGTTTCTCCTATAGTCTGGATTCCAAGGTTCAGAAACCAATGGGTGGAAATCGGAAAGGTTCCACTTACCATCATCCCAAGTGACCCATTGGCCCAATTTTTGCTTCGTATTCCCACAACCTTATGCTCTACTGCACAAGTAGTCTTGGTTCCAGAGGGGGGAGTGCTTTTGCCAGAGGCACAGAAAGCATTCCATTTAACTAGGTGCTAAGGCTCTCCCCTGGCCACTTTGGGTCCTGATGCCTTCCAGTCAACAGGCTAAAAAAGTAGTTACAGTGTTAGTAGGGGTGACTGATACAGGCTACCATGGAGAAATTGGACTGCTCCTCCAAACTGGAAGTGAGGAAGAGTATGTCTGGGGAGCAAGAGACTCTATAGCTTGTCTCCTGGTGTTACTGTGCCCTGTTGTCCAAAGTCAATGGGATAGTACAACACCACCGATCATGCTAGTGTGATAATTGACCCAGATATGTCAGGAATGAAAGTATGGGTCACCTCTTCAAGTAAAGAACCAAGAGCTGCTGAAGGTGGAGGATACAGAATGGTTAGTAGAAGAATGTAGTCAAAAATACCTACTAAGGCCACATGACCAGTTACAAAGATGAGAGTTGTAATTGTCATGAAAGTTTTTGTCTTATTTTGCTAAGACTGTGCAAATATATATATACTGTGGCTTTTCATCTAATAATATAATTAATATTAGTTGAGATTATATCATTAATTAACTGGTTTTGAATATATATTTAATTTACTAGGTATTAGAGACTAAGCAATCCTCAAGGGACTTTGACCTGTGTGGGAGGGAGATTATGCATTTCTTGTGGGATAGTGATATTATGTTAGGAAGAATTATGATCTTGTTACTCTCTTCATTTAGACACTAAGTATGATGTAAGGAGATATGGTTTGATGTAATGTTGATAAGGGTTGGGCTTGTGATGGTTAAGTATTGTTGTCAACTTGACCTGTTAGTCATCCACAGTAATGCTGTGTAGCAGATTTCCTCTGAGTTGAAGAGAGAAAGGAGACTCAGGGGATCCAGGAAATCATGTTAGCTAGAAACAAAAATTCCTTCCTGGGAGGGCAGTGCAGCAAGGAAATTCCAGAGACTCAGGAAGTCAACAACTCCTGGAAAGGTTTACAAGACCCCTCCCTAAGGCTATATAAAGAATTAGGAAATTCTCTTCCTCCTTGTAACTTGGATCTGCATCCGTCCTGCAAATCTATCCCTTCATCAGCACTGGAACAAAGTTTCCTTAGCCTTGCTGCCTGGACTGAAGACCAGAAGCTTCCCAGGAAGCCTTTAGGCCTTCAGTGCTGGATTGGGATTGCGCAAGCATCCAGCCACATGGACTGAGAAGCTACTGGTTCCTTGATTCTAGGGCTTGCAGACGGCTGTTGTGGGACTGCTGTGAGCTAACCCAATAAATTTCCTTTTTACTACAGTTCATTCTATTGGCTCTGTTCCTCTAGGGAACCCTGACTAATACAGCTATTTTTAGTGATTTTAATTTGTGGTTAATGCCACAGACTAAGTCCAAATCCTGGTTTTGCCACCAATACACTGTCTAGGCTTGGCCTAGTCAACCCCTCTAATTTTCCATAACTTAAAATGAATATTATTTATAATACAAACTGTCTTATAAAGTATTGTGAGACTGATCATTGACAATATGTGCAGTGTGCTAAGAAGGTACCTACTACCTAGCAATTTCAGAGTCAATGTTAGGTGCTTGGTTTCTTGAACAAAATATAGATTATGTCTCAATTCTAGGCTTCATAAATATTATTTCAAATATCTAATATTACATTTACAACATTGTAGAAATTACACATAAACTTAAGCAATTTACTAAATATCAGACCTATCTAAGTAGGAAATTCAGAATTTACATCTGTGTTCTCTAATTTCAAAGGTTGCTTTATTTATCAATTATGATTTATTTTTTATCTTAAATAGCTTTTATGGAGTGATGATTTTATAAAATTCCTAGAGTTAGAAACTTAATTTATATTTTTTATTGTTTGTTTTTTCATTAAAAGCTCCAGGAAGACACATGGGTTTAAGGGTAGTCTCTAGTAATATACTGCTAGGAAAACTGTATTCCCATGTACAAAGCAGTGATACCTGGTTATCTCCTTACACCATACCAAATATCTTCTTTAAATGGAATTTAAAGTAAAAATATGATTAAACTCATGCTTGTTTATGTGTGTGTTATATGTAGTGTGTGTGCTGTATGCACATGTGTGTGCAGCTGAGCACACACTGCGTGCATGCTTTCAGAGGATCTCATGTATTCTATGGTGTTCTTTCTTAATCCTTGTTTTCCTAAAGTAACGTATTTTACTGAGCTTAAAGCTCCCCATTTTTCAGTTAGACTGGCTAACCAGGTATCCCTAAGGTCTTCCTGTTTAGACCACCCTTCCTGGTTGAGTTAAAGTTTTTATTTGGGGATCAAACTCAGGTCTTATGCTTGTGCAATAAGCATGCTTACACCCTTGAGCCATTTGCCAATCCCCTAAGACTAAGTTCTTAAAACTCATGGAGGGAAATACAGTATAATTGTGCCTAACACTGAGATTGATATTCTCATGGGTCAAACGCTAGAAGCTCTGGCAGGAAAAGGAGTCCCGAGCAGGAGACACTCCTTTGAACAAAATTCTACACAGCAAAGGAAATATTCAGCAAAATAAAAAACCAGTCTAAACGTAGTGGGGAATTAGGCACAAGCTATATATCTCATTAAGATTTAATATCCTAAAAGTACAAATAAATTCATGCAACTAAATCAAATTGCAGAGATTAAAAACTGCCTAAAGTAGGTAGTTGGAACAGAATTTCTCTAAGGAAGAAATAAAAATGGCCAACATGTATATGAAAAAATGTTCAAGTTTATAAGTCATCATGGTGATGTATATCAATGCTATAATGAAATTGTACCCCACACCTGTTAGGATTGCTACAATGAAGAAGATGTCAGTTTTGGAAGGAGCATTGAAAAGGGAATCCTTTGCGCTCGGTTTGAATGTACATTGGTGGAATCATTGTAGGAAACAGTATGGAGGTTCCAAAAGAAATTGAATTAAAACTACAACATACTTGACAATCCTTCCTCTGACAGTATACCTCCCTGATGTGAAATCACCACTCCATAAATATCTCTCACACTCACTGAAGAATTATTCACACGAGCAAAAAGGTCAGAAATAATCCGGGTCTTTCAACAAATGAGTGGATTAAAGAAATAAAGTAGGGTTGGAGAGATGGCTCAGTGGTTAAGGCACTTGCCTCCAGTGCCTAAGGCCCCGGGTTCAATTCCCCAGGACCCGCATAAGCCAGACCCACAAGGTGTGCTCTCTCTCTCTCTCTCTCTCTCTCTCTCTCTCTCTCTCCTCTCTCTCTCTCCTCTCTCTCTCCTCTCTCTCTCCTCTCTCTCCTCTCTCTCTGTGTATCTCTCTGCTTGTAAATGAATAAATAAAATATTAAAAAAAGAAATAAAGTATGCCTATAAAATAAATTGTTATTCAAGTTATGAAATAAGATTTTGTCTATAAGATAAATAAATCTGGAGGGGCACATGAAGACCAGAATTAAAAGTATAAGTTTGAAATTTGCTGAAAGAATAGATGTTTAAATACTTTCTCTACACATACGCACATTTTTACAAGAGATAATGGATATGTTGATTTACTTAACTGGACTAATCATTGATACATACATACATGTATACATCACATTGTACAGTTAAATTCAGTAAAAATATAATTCTTAAACTTGTAGCAGGGGTGTGATACAACGTTTTCCTCTGTAACCAGGGTGTTTTTATACTATCATTTCTCCTCCTTCTCACTTACCGGGATAATAGTTATGATGACACATGCAGCTTTCTTCAAAACTTTTAATCTTTCTTTTCCCAAACACAGACAATAAAAACAAGAAACTATATTTATGGATTTTCACTGAAAAACATTTTTCTTGATGCTATAAAAATAATCCCCAATAAAAAATAATGAAATCTTCCTTAGGCACTCATCTTTGAGAATATAAAATGTACAAATTGAGTCCACAGTACAGCAACATTGAAATATTGCCACTATTTACTTCTAGGTGGTTAGAACCATTCTCAGGTATATTCTAATCATAACATAATTTTTTTGAAAACGACTGAATAAGAAGAAAAGAGTATTCTGAGCCATTGGCTCCTGCCCAGAAAGACAGGTCATGCATTCATGACCCTACAGTGAACACCCATAGCCCCCATGAGGAGGGCCCTCAGTAGACAGAAGTAGGAGAGTCTGTAAGAGTAAAACGTCATGAGAATATGACCAACACCTGATGGGGTCATACGGTACAATTCATAATCAATAAAAAAGAAAATACCAGAATAAAAAAAGAAAGGAGAAATTCACAACAGCTGTCCACCACCACAGAGCTGTGTGAACCAGCCCCCGTACTGGAATGCTGGCGTGTGAGCCCAGGGCAGCTCTTCCTGGGGAATTAGTAACAATTCCTCAAAATTAGTCAGGATAATATGAGTCAAATGCTTGGGATCCCTTTTTGCCCATGGAGGTTTACCATTTTCTTTATACTCACACTCAGAGCTTTATTAGAGCTCTTAAGCCTTCCTGTGGTGGATTGAGGAGCCAGCTCATAGGCAGGCAATCTCTCAAATGAACGGATACTGTGATTGGATCTCTATGTAGGTGCTAACAAGTTCATGTCATAGAAACTAACACTGAAACAGGCTGAGGATGAGAAGAGAGAATGGGACAAGGTTGGCCATTGAGTACCAAGGACCAGATGGGAAGAAATACCAGCATGCTATTGAACACCATGGTGATCATAGCTTCCAGTAGTGCAGTGAAGATTTAAAAACAGTTTTAAGAAAGGATGTCTTATGTTCTTCCCACAATGAAATGATTAAAATTCTAAATGTGATAGATATACCATCTTTTCACAGTGAGTATGTTTCAAAACATCACTTAAGGCTGGATGTATTAGTTACGTTTATCATCACTAGGATAAAATACCTAGCACAACAAGTTTAAGGGAGGAAAGGTTATTTGGTTTACTGTTTAAGGTTACAGTCCATCACAGCAGAAAAGACATGGTGACTTGTCACATAGCATCCACAGCGAGGAAGCTGAGAGCACTGAATACTGGTGCTCAGCCAACTCTGCTTTTTATACTGTTCAGGACCCCTGCCCATAGGTCTTCCCACCCCACATAACCTAATCCCGTCAACCCCTCACATACACGCCAGATATTGGTTTCCTAGGTGATTCTAGGTCCTGTAAAGTTGGCAGTCAAAAACAGTAGTCATGGAAACTTGAGTGTCCCAGCATTCAAGAAGCCAAGACTTGAGAACCAATAGGGGATCAAGACCAGACAGAGCTCTATAACAGGATCCTGTCTCAAGAAACAAATGAACAAAAACAAAAACAAAAAGCAACCCAAAAATCCCACATCACATTGCATGCAATAATTTTATACCAATTGTGAGTCAGTCAAATATAAAATGATTCATTCTAAATTATAAAAGAAGGCTATATGTATTTTCAGAATATGCAAATGTCACACACATTCTGAGGCAGAGTGGAGAGTGGACAGCTTGCAGAGCAGAGCAGCTTGTGTGGGGGTGGCCTCATGTTTCAACCCAAGACTGCTCAAGAGCTGAAGATGACGAACGGAGAAAACAGATGCCAAATGGAAGCTCAAGGGAAAGAATTTTCAGAAGGAGAATAAAATCAACTATCTAGCTTTTAGGTGTCCGGCTTGGAAAAGGGATTGACAATTAAATATTTGCATTGTGCAAATAAAAAACAAGCAAGTTTAATTGACATCTTAAGAACACACTGAAGAGAAAGTTCTAAACCCCAGGTCTCTAGGAATAGGTAGCATTAAGAGGAAGAAGAAGAAATTTTCCAATAAAACAATATTTGTCCAGATTCTTACTAGAAATTATATATTGATATCCTTTATTATATTTACTCTGTCCTGAAGGAGAACACATATAGTGCTCCCTTTAAAATTAAGCATCGTACTGTCAAGTATATTTTGCCTTATAGGCATCATGTAGATTGTGGAATAAAACTCAGGAATCTTCTTATTCAGCAAAGATGACTTGTCCTTTCCTCCTTTTCAACAGCAGACAGACCATAACAGCAGAAGATATGGAAGTGCTCTGC
Source organism: Zapus hudsonius (assembly GCA_004024765.1). NCBI lineage: Eukaryota > Metazoa > Chordata > Mammalia > Rodentia > Dipodidae > Zapus > Zapus hudsonius. The sequence continues at coordinate 13,661 of PVHP010006365.1, read as the reverse complement.
CTTATCAGCCCTTAGTGGCTCCCTAATGGTACCTGACTGGGAGATGTTCACTGCTGCAGGGATTTGCCTGCCATGACTGAGTGATGTCAAAGAGATTACAATGTATTGTCTTACATGGCTACCCTAACTCCAAACTGTGCTCCAGGATGAACCAAAGCCTTCTTTGGTATTTCACTGGAAACTGGCTGCTCTCTCTGTGCAGGCCTTACTTCCCGGCAGGTGTAACCTTTGAGAGCACTTCCCAGTGGCTTCTCTGCATTTCGTATTTTTAAAAAAAATATTTTATTTATTCATTTTCAAGCTGAGAGAGAGACAGACAGACAGACACACACACGCAGAGAGAGAGAGAGAAAGAGAGAGAGAGAAAGAGAGAGAGAGAGAGCACCAGAGCCATCACCTTGTGGGTCCTGGGGAATTGAACCAGGGTCTTAGGCACTGGAGGCGAGTGCCTTAACCGCTGAGCAATCTCTCCAGCCTGCATTTCGTCTTTTCAAAGTATGTTTCCACTAAAGCCCTGTGTCCTTTGAATGCATTATGTTCCCCAGAGGCTCATGGGGTTGAACTTTTGGTCCCCAGTGGGTGGCACAGTTTAGGAAGGTTATGGAAACAGAAAGTGGTTCCTCTGTGAAGGAAGTGAGTCACTGGGGCCAGACATCAAGGTGCTATAGCCAGACCCCACTTATCTTCACTCTGTGCTTCCTCACTTTAGATAAATGTGATCATCTGCCTCCCACCACTACCTCCATGCTTTCCTACTTTGAAGACTGTATCCTCTCAAACCGTATGCCAAAACAAACCATCCTCTCCTAAGTACCTTCTCGTCAGGTAATAGTCACAGCAATGAGAAAAGTAACTCATACACCTGTTAAGACTGATGACATGAGTTGTTCTAAGAAGCAAACTATGAAAGAAGACGTTATTGCTGGAACGCATTGCTTAATCTATGAGCGCTAGATCAAGTTTGGATGTTATAAGGGTACAATTGAAGAAAACAAACTTTTAGTAGTTCAGAACTGGCATAGAGTGCTGATGCTTCAGAGGAAATGTTTTGTTAGTTATGCATCCAAGCTGGTACAGTGACTAAGGAACTGGTAAACCAGGAACAACAATCTTTCTGTAAGGAGTGTGGAACGCCCTGTGTGTCACTCAAACCTTGGAGAGAGAGATGTGATGGGCAGACTTTCATTTTTAGCCCTAATTGCAAAAACATATGGATATAAATGGATATCCTTTCTGTGGTTGATCCCTAAAATAAGGAGATTGTCTGGATGGGATCCATTCTAGCCACATGAGTCTTTAAATTCGCTGATGACAGAAGTAGTCAAGGAATTTTCAAACATGAGGACTTGAAGACGGACACTTCAGGCTCAGAGACGGACAGGAGTCGATAGAGAAGGAATGCAGTGGCTTTTGGATGCTCCTGGTGCAGAAGCAGCTTGGAAATACGAGCCTCAGTCCTATAGTGAAAAGGAGCTGGATTCTGCCATGATGTGAATGACTTTTCCAGAGCTTCATGATTCCAAGCAAAGCTGACTTAGGGATTTGGGAGAAAACACATTAGAGCTGATAATGACTTCTGATGTCCACAGGCATCATGTTACTTGGTGAGTAATAACTAACAACTATTTCAAGAGATTCAGGGATTGGTCACCAGTTTGCTTCAGGTGAATGAATTGGTCTTCAGATTGTTTATAATTCAGTCACAAAATGCACAGATTAATGAATATAACTCAACCATGATTTTTTTCTATTTGAGATGATAATCATTTTTAAAGAAAATTTCCATAAATCCCAAATTCTTGTTCCAAATACCCTCCCACCCCTCTCTGCTTAAGCCACATTTTCCCTGCCATCATGGAGCTTCCCCTCGAGTCCGTAAGCCAAAATACACTCATTCCTTCCTCAAGCTGCTTTTGGTTGGGTCCTTTTCTGTGCAGCATCAAGAAAGCTAACTACAACCCAAAGGTTCAGATTACTTGAAAATACAATGTTATGGATACTGTTGACTAGAAACTTCTAACCTTTCTAATAATTATATTAAAATAATTTTTCATAATTTGTTTAGGACATGACCGAGTGTTTGCTCTTCCTGAACTCCTCTCCAGGTACAAGCATTCCCCATTTCTCCCCTTCTCTCTCTCCATCTGTTCCTGTCTCCTTCCCTTCCTCTATCCCCTTCCCTCCTTGTTTCTCTCCCCTGCTACAATAAAGTATTGGATCTATAATAATAGTGCTCTAGCTTTATTAATTAGTCTTAATTTCCCTCCTTCCTGTCCCCAAAGTACTGGGGACCCTCCTCAGTGGGTTTTCTGGACCAGACCATGGGATAGGGTTATTTGCACTATCTGACTTAGGGGACCTGTGAATAGGTTGCCTGTGTGCCTGAGCTTGCATACTGTGCATACCTGTATAAGCTTGTTTGTTATTTGTGTGTGAGCTTGCACATATGTTTTCCTGATTCTGCTTTGGTGAGGGTCACTCAATCTTGAGATTTCCTAGGTAACATGTATATTAATAATCATGAATACAGTGGATGATGTGCCTGGAAATAGAAGCTAGAATAGAAGCTGCTCTCAGGAGCAGGTGGGGGGACTAGGGAGACCCTGAAAGTCAGTATGATATATCTAGGGTGACACACCTGATAATTGGAATAAAGGAGTGGTAAATGGGGACACAGATATGTCTCTTATGAAGTGAGGAACTAGCTGAAGCCAGGCCTCCAGGGGCAGTAGAATAGACTGAATCATATTGCTATAACAGTGTCAAGGTGTTCCTGGCCTCTCCCTTAGGACCTCAGGCTATGCTGCACAGGTGGAGACCCTCACCCTTCCCTCAAGGTCATGTGCTTCTTTGTGGGTCGTGGATGTTCCGGGTGCCATGGGATTGTCTCAGCATCCAGGCATGGTGATGCTCAGGATGTTGATGGAGTGCCTTAACGTCAACACACCTTCTCTAGAGCATCTTCTATGTCCTGCTTCTCCTGCAAGCGCTGGAGGAAAAAGAAATGGAGAATGAAACAAAATGCCTCCAAGGATGAGGAGTATGGTAGGTACCTGAGAATGAGGGGAGACTTCAGGGAGAGGTAGCACTAGGTGGGCTCCTGAGAATGAGGGGGGACTTCACTGAGGGGTATCACTAGGTGGGCTCCAGAAGCTGGCATTTGGCCTGGATCCAAAGATGGACACAGTCTTGTGAGGTGTCCTGTTGTGGGGACAGGGACTGAGGATTCTAGTGGGCAGGGGTCCTCTGTGCCTTTGGAAAGAGTTGGGGAAAGGCACTCATTTAAGGAGATGCTTTGCATCCTCAAATTCATCTCGTCTAACCTTCTCGAGCTGACTCCAGTGATAGCACATACGTCAGTTCTTATCACGACTCCAGCTATATGAGCAAGAACATCACTGGTACAATAGACACCCGTAACAGAACACACTCCACCTCTGGTCAAGACTCCACCTGTATCATCTGCACCAGCAGCATCTCTCCAGGGATTGGTGATCCAGAGCAGGCTCTGCCCATCTGTTGTTGCAGGCACAGCAGAGACCAGGTCAGAGTATCACAGGGCTGTGAGAACCCCGTTCATTGTGGTCCATGCTGGATATGGATATTAACAAGGTCAGGACTCTGAGCATCAAAGCTATGACACCAGAGGCAAATTTCCCCTCCCCAGAGAAATTCTCCTTTTTATTATTTGTAGTGCATTTGTATTTTCTTTCTTCTATTGAATTTAGTCATTGTTATTAATAAAAATATATTAATCCCCTAATTCCATGGCTCAAGGGCAGGAGTGACTCCATCTATGCTAAAACCCCTGACACTGTCTACCTTTAGACTCCAGCCCAAACTCTTGGTTCACAGAAGGACAACACATGGCAATCATGGAGGAAATACAGGAAATGGGTGAACACAGAATGCATCCTGTGCCTCCCCTCTCCCTTCTCTCCTCTCCCCTCTCCTCTTTCCATGAAGCCTGGCCAATGGAAAAGTGTAAATGTGAGAGGGGTCTGGATGTAGCCCCACTCTTCCTCTACATACAAGACCAGGGTCACCCGCAGGAAAGGATCACTGCAGCCGGGTGTGGTGGCTCACGTTTAAAACCCCAGAATTCAGGAGGCCAAGGGTGGAGGATCACTGTTAATTAAAGGTCCATCCTATACTACATAGCTAATTTCCATTCAGTATGGGAGAGAGAGAGAGAGAGAGAGAGAGAGAGAGAGAGAGAGAGAGAGAGACAGATTCTTCCTCACAAAAAGAAATCAAAAAAGGTCATCCCAAGTCTTAACTTATATTTGGCAGTGAGTGTGAGCAGGGCTCTCTCGGGGGTGTGGGGAAGTTCATTTTCATTGTCTGGTAAGGAAGGGAACTCCCATCCCAGATCACCAAGACATTTGGCCTTGGTAATGATTCTGAGTGTCTGGATGCCCTGGGCACAGAGTCCACAAACCACAAAGTCCATGTGGCAGCAGATCACATCCAGTGCCAGAGCCAGAGGCAGGTGATCCAATGGATATGCTGGCTGGAGATGTCCAGCTAGTCTTAGCATTTGTATATTTTTAAGTTTCTGCTGTATTAGTCTGAACCAGCACACTTATACACCAGACATGAATACAAAATTTATTGCTGGACTGTTAACAATAGAATGGGAATGACCGTGACTTGAAGACCCATCCCAATATGTGACGTTAAGGTATTGGATCTACAGATATATAGATAATTGGGTTTCATGATGGCAGTTTTTGGTTTTCCTTCTCTTTTCCCCATATCCTTTGTAGTCAATCAACCCCCCACATGTGACCCCTCTTTGCTTTCTTCCTTTCTCCACCTGTCTCCCTCTCATGTGCTCCTACCTAGTTCACAGACTCTATAAACTTCCTCACCTCTCCACATGTGCAGGCACACAAACATTCAAAGTATGATTTGCACATGAAGGAAAACACTTAATTTTTTCCTTTCTGGGCCTGGGTTAACTTACTTAGAGTGGCCTTTTCCTGCTCCATGCATTTTCTTACAAATTTTATAATATCAATTTCTTACTGCTGAAAAAAAATCCATAGTTTATTTTCTCCATAATTTTATGTGCCATATTTTCAACATCCAGAGGTCAGCTGATGGACATCTAGGTTGATTCCATTCCCTAGCCATTGTGACGAGAACAATAATGAACATGGATGTGCAGGTGTCCCTGTGGGAGGAGATAAGAGTCTTTGGGGTATGTTCCTAGGAGTGATATCTGAGGCATATGGTAATTCAGTTTATGGCTCTTGAGAAACCTCCTCAATGGTTTCTAAAGTAGCTATACCAGTTTAAATTCCCACCAACAGGAAGTAAGGGTTTCTCTTTCCTCAAATCAAGCAAACAAATGACGACAAATACTGGCCAGGAGATAAGGAGAGTGAACTGGTAGTCTTTCATAATCAGGTAATTGCTCAGAGATAAAATTGTTCCTTTGAAGTTAAGCTTCTATGTCTCAGGTCACCTGTTTTAATTAAAGGTTGGCAGCAACCATTTCAGTAAAAAACTATTTTAATTTTTATTAGTTGATGTTAAATTTATAAATTCAAAGCCTTAGTTCTTTGAAATTCATTTTTCAGTTTACAAATATCATTCTCAGCCATAAATATGTAGCTACTTTTAAAAAATATTAATTGACAATACCATTTATAAAGTCACTTTAAAATATCCTGCAATTCAAAATATTTTCATTATTTATAAGAATTCTTAATCAGTTGACTTAATCCACAGAATCTCATGAATTTTCAAGCAAACTTGAAAACAGTGCAAGGTGTTTTTTTATTAATATCTTTATTAAGAATAATTACATATACTGTATGAATGAATCTTGGAAGGTGCACCCATTTCCCTCCTCTCTGTCCCCTACCCACTGTTTTTTATTTTTATAGAATCCTATTGGCAATGGTTAAGTGTCGTAGTCAGCCACACACCGCTGGGATGAATCTTCAGGCACAATTTGGGGGAGGATAGTATTTATTGAAACTACTGATTGAGGGGAAGTTCAGTAATAGTGAAAGAAACTGGCCGTCTTTCACAGGTCCAAGCAGAGAGAAAAATCCATCACCTATACCACAGATAGAACAGGGAACAGGCAGGAGGGGCAAGAAGAGAATTTCTCCCCTTTATATAGCTCTAGGGTGGGGTCTTGAAACCCTATCTCAGATTTACTGACTTCCTGAGTCTCTGGAATTTCCTTCCTGCATGGTCCACACAGAACAGGATGTTTACTTTCAGCTTCTTTGAGTTTTTTAGATCCTGCCCCTTGCTGAGAGGCTGCCTTCCTGTAAACATCCTCAGAGACCTACCCAAGATTATTAAAAAGATCAAGTTGACAACAAACCTAACCATCACATTAAGGTTTCCTCTACCAGGGGAACATAAGAGCAACATGTTAGATGCAGACCAAGTTTTTCTTTGAGCCACAAAGACTCCTCTCAATGGGGCACGTCATGTCCTTAGGCTCCCAGGTACTTATAATTCTATTCTGAGTTTCTGGATCATTGGAAGTGTCTGAAGTTTTAATTTAAAAATATTTCTGTGCCTGCTAATGTTTGCTTCACTGTTGTAGACTAGCGTCTCTTTTCTCATAGATATTTCCCTCTATATTTTTAATTTAATGTTAGGCCAAGTGCCAACATCAGTTGGTAATTTGTTATATTTTTTTCTCAGATTATTAATTGCTATTTTCTCAGCTGACACATTTAAAGGAAGCGATACTCTCCTGTTCTGTGAGCCATGGGTCAACTAGGGTTAAGAGAAACAACAATTTTCTTCTATCACTCAGCTACAAGAAATATAATTTCTGGGTTAATAACACATTTTTGGCTTTTCAAAAGTTCATCTAAAATCTGTTAATTATTCTGTCATCCAGCATCACAACATTTTTTCCTGCTTCCGTGCATGCTTTAAGATACGCTGTGTTGTATATGATCTGTTGTCTCTATCATTCTTCTTGTTTGCAGCACCACAAAGAAGTGCTTGCAAACAGCTGAGGGCTTTCCCTACAATCATGGGAGAGTCAAACTAAGGTGACCACATAGGCAACATTCTAGTGGTGGTCACTCTTTGGTCTTTGTATGATCCTTCTTTCATGGACACAGGCTGTCATTTACTTCTCACCATACCTTATGACCTATGAGACAGAATGAGTGCATCACTCATGAGTGTAGACATTGGCTAGTGAGAGAAAAAAAAAACATTTATTTGGAGAATTTCACATGGGAAAAAACACTACTGTTAATCTCTAAAACTGAGGATGAGCCAGAAGCCATCAAACAAGCTTGTTAGTCTGAACAAATAATAAGGGGTTGTCAACAATCCTGTGAGAAATAAGCATATGTAACTCAGTGGAACCTCCATCAGAGAGCCATGCCAAAGCAAACCCAGTGATTGTTGCTCTATAACACTGATGATAGAGGAGACAGCTAAGGAGGAGCAGTGCATGATGAGGGGGAAGGCTTGGTGGTGGGCGTCTCTCTCATGCTGCAGAAGTACCAGGGTGCTGCTTGACCATGGATCAGCATGCAGAGATGGGCACAAAGCTAGTCCTGACAATAAACCTCAGGGTCCGAGGCTCCCCCACCCCAACCCTTACCCCTCCTTTCTTTCAACTAGATCCCACTTTCTAAAAGAGCCACAACTTCCCAAAAACAGCATAGGCAGTCGGGGACTGAGCTTTCCAACACTTGAGATTATAAAAGACATTTTACTGTTCAAAGAAATTTGTTCTGTGGCGAGATTGCCTGTGAGTCACTTTAAATCAAGACCACCTGGTTTACCTTGTGAGTCCTTACCTCCCCCTGCCATTTCATGGAGTAAGTCTGGTGGACTGGGTTTGCATTTACCTTCTTGATGCTGGGGGGGGAAAACAACCAAAAGCCTCTGATGAGAGGAAAGAATTTATTTTCACTTATAATCTTGAAGGGAAGCTTCCTATGGCAGGGAAAATCATTGCATGAGCAGATGCTAGACATCATCTCCTGACTCCAGCAGGTGGACAGCAACATCAGGAGAGTCAGCCAGATTATAGCAAGGGGTGGATTGCACCCATAAACTCTTCCACAACAACCCATCCCCTGCAGCAAAGGTCCACTTCTCAAATTGCCATTAGTTGTGGACCAAGCATACAAAACACATGAGTTTATGGTGGATATCGAATTCAAAACACCAAGACTTGTTTCTTGTTTTATCTGCTTTGCATTGTTGCTTTTTTTGTTAGAATTTTTGTCTGTATGATATTTTTGATGATTTCCCATATTATTCCATTGTTTCTCCCTTTGCTACAGGGTCTATCCTATACTTCCCTGACTTTCTTCCATTCTGATTTCACTGGGAGTTGGGTCTACTCAGAAACCTTCACATGTTTCCTGTTTATTTTTTTCCTTAAACTTTCTCTTGCTTATTCCATTCTGGAATGTTCTATGTATACAGAGCTGTACCTTTACACAATCTTTTGACAAGTCCCACATACAGATCTCCTATGATACACCCTACATATGATACTATTCTTTTTCTTTTTTAGAGAGAGAGAAGGAAAGAGAAAGGGAGGGGAGAGGTAGAAAGAGAGGGAAGATAGGGAGAGAGAGAGGAAGGGAGAAGGAGAAAGAGAGAGAGAAAAGAGGAGATAGAAGAGAGAAAGAGGGAGGAGGAGAGAGCGAATGGGCTCACAAACAAACTCCAGATGCATGCACCACTTTGTGTGTATGACTTTATGTAGGTTCTGGGAAATTGAACCCACACCATCAGGCTTGAAACAACTAATTTTACCACTCAGCCATGTCTCCAGACCTAATTCTCTGATCTTACACTTTCCTTAATTGTGTACTCATTACCTTTTCTCGTGATTTTCCTGCCAAATTTCACACGTGTTTCTCAAGAACAGTTTTCATTGATGTTTTAGATTTGCATAGTGTCCATACACATTTGTTTGCTTCAGTGTCATAATTTCTTGGAAAAAGGTTTCAATTAATAATAATTGTGCATCAGATGCACCTCATTGGCTATGACACTGCCACTCCTCAAAGCTAGTGTCGTAATTTCTTGTTAAAAACCAAATACAATTATTGCTGATAAATTTCAACAATCAGGTTTGAAACAATTATGTATGTATAGACAAAGCTCCAATTCAGGTCAAGTGCAGATATGGCTACTTTAATTTTGTTTAAGATATATGGTTATTAACATGGACTTTTTTCAATTAATGGAATACTCGAACACGCGTATACATGAATGTGCTGTATGTAAATGGTGTCCATTTACCCTTCACTCCTCTAGACCCGTTCTCCCTTTCTCCTTCCCCCAGCCTCCTACTCAGTTGACAGTAGGCTCTCTTAGTTTCTTTCTCTCCCCCTTCTCCTTTCCCTTTCCTACTTATGGTGGCTACTATGCTATTCCATATTTCTATAAAGTACTCTTACTGGTTGCCTTTAATGAATGAGAGAACATGTGGTGGTTCGAATCAGCTCTCCCCCAGATTGGTGTGTTTTAAATGCTTAGTCCCAAATTGGTAGTAATATAGGGTGTGGCCTTTGCTGAAGGAGGTCTGTTTCCAGGAGTAGGCTATGGTCTCTCCATAAGGCAAGGGGCTGGGTTTAGTAAAGAAACAGCAACACTGACTCCTTCTTCAAAAACATTTAACATTGTTAAAGTTAGTATCCACCAATACATAATAATCCAGTTAATACCAATATACTGTGGGAGTGGCTCAGATGTTAGGCTTCAACATCCATGTTCAAGAACACTGTCAATATTAATAGAAGGTTTAAGAACTGTAAAAGCCAAGTCATGGTCCAAAAATGATAATAGAGTGAGAAGACAGAGGAAAAGGAAGGAGAAAAGAAGAGCAACAAATACGAAAAAGCCACAAAAAGAAAAAAAAGAGTCCAAATACACTAACAATAAACAAAAGTAAGCAAAATGACTTCAAGAACACAAAGAGAAATACTAAAAATAAGTATAAGCGAAAAAAGAAATAAAGGAAATAAAGGAAAAACTATAAAAGGCACTTTGGGATGCCTAAGCATATTCATATATATATATAATATATATATATAATATATATATTATATATATATATATATATATATATAATATATTCCTAGAGAGAGAGATGATGATAATAGGTTAGATAGATAGATGATCTAAAGATGATAGATAGATGATAGATAGGTATATAGATAGATGATACATATTTTGATAGATAAACAGATGATAGATTGATAGATAGATGATAGATAATTGATAGATAGATAGAGATAGATAGATAGATAGATGATAGATGATAGATATATGATAGTGTGATGGTTAAGTTTATTTGTCAATTTGATCTATGTAATAATCCACAGTAAACTTGGGCAGGTTTCTGAATTTGCCTGCAGGAAGGATTGACAAAATCCTTTTGGGATTTTGGAGAAAGGAGGAGTTCTCTTTTCCAGAGTGAGCCCTTCCCACCAGTGGGTGGGCCTTCCAAGGGGAATAAATATAAGGAAGCTTGAGGGGAAGGGAAGCTGCTTCCTTCCTCCCCATGGCTGCTGGTGCTTGTTCATGACTTGCACTCACATCCTGCTCTCCTATCCTTCCTGGACATTCGGACCCAGTTTCCTCAGCCTCACGTCATTGACTGAAGAGCAGCCACTCTCCAGGGAGCCATCAGGCCTTCTGGACTGGATTGGGATGGCTGAGGCCTCCAGCCACGTGGACTGAATGGTAGTTACTGGTTCCTTCACCTGTGGGCCTGCAGACTGCTATTGTTGGACTGTCGTAAGCTACCCCAATAAATTCCCTTTTACTACAATCCATTCTATCAACTCTAGAGAACCCTGACTAATTAGATAGATAGATCGATAGATGATAGATAGATAGATAGATAGATAGATAGATAGATAGATAGATAGATAGATAGATGATAGATGGATAGATGGATGGATAGATAAGATAGATAGATGATAGATGGATAGATGGATGGATAGATAGATAGATAGATGATAGATAGATGATAGATAGATAGATGGATGGATAGATAGGTAGATAGATGATAGATGGATGAATGAATAGATAGTTAGATGTTCTTCATCCTCTCCTCACTTTACAACCTGGAATGATGGTTCTCCAATGCAGCAATGGTGGTATCAGCAGTGAGCAGAGGACAAGGCCAGTGTGCTTGTGTGGATGTCACCCACACACAGAGAGGAGCCCTCCTTGTTTGAAGAGCTTGGTGACACCTGATCAGCAGAGCAACAGGCTGTCAGTGTGCCTGTGTATTCTGCCCCTTGTCTATACTACCTGGGAACTGGGACTGTGTCCTTCAACCAAATGAGAGAGCGGATATGGGGGAAGTGGCTGGCTCCTACGAAGTCCTGACATGCCAGGCTAGCAGTCAGAAATGTGAGCTGCTGCTTTTCTCAACATATCCCTGAGCTCTGGGCACCTTGGGAGGCACAGAGAAGCCTGACAATGTTAAAGGCTGGATTTTGTGGACCCCAGAGTACCCTTCTATTCTTCCAGTTACCTAGAGAATTAATGTCTATTCTGTCCCACTACAGACGTGGAACTGAGACCAAGTGAGGGGAAATGACACCAGATTATAGCAGCATTGGCATTGCAACCCCAGGAAGAGAGTATTAGAGTTGCCCAAGTATGGTAACCCCCAAGTCCTCAGGGGGTTTCCCTAAATGTAGGAGAAGTGTCTGGTGTGGAAAGTTTATGGTAGAATTTGTAGGATAATTCCTAACCTTGATTGCAGATATTTTATTTGCTTGTTTCTCTTTCATGGGCTTCATCATCTGGTTAGGGGTTGACTATAATCTATAACTACTGGATGTGCTTTTAAAAATATTAGTGTCAGATGTATACCATAAGGGATTTTCACTCACTCACTCACTCACTCACTCACTCACTCACTCACGCTCACCTGTATGGGGTCTTTTCAAATCCTCTGAGGGCCTCAAATCCATAAGCAGTATCTGGGCATTCATTAGGTTGCTCCCCCAAGTCTGAGATGTACACTAATATGTTGTGCCTCCACTTCCATTGTGGTTTGAATGTATAATGTCCTCCAAGGCACCATGTGTCTGAACACTTGGTCTCTGACTATTATGGAACCTTCCTGGAGGAAGTGGGTCACTGGAAGCCAACCTTGAGGTTTTCTAGCCTGATCTCACTTCCTGTTCTCTCTCTCTCCCCCCCTCTCTAGTTCTTTTTATTAATTAAAAAAATTAAAAATTATTGTCTTTATTTATTTGAGAGAGAGAGAGAGAGAGAGAGAGAGAGAGAGAGAGAGAGAGAGAGAATGGGTACATTAGGGCCTCCAGCTACTGCAAACCAACTCCAGACACGTGCACCACCTTGTACATCTGGATTTACATGGGTACTGGGGAATCAACCTTGCTTTTCAGGCAAACACCTTAGCTGCTTAGCCACTTCTCCAACCCCCTCTCTCTGTTTCTTTACTGTGCTAAAAGGTGATGCCACCATGCTTTTCTGCCATGAAACTTCCTCTCAAAGATGTAGGCCAAAAATAAACCCTTTCCTGCCTTATTATGTTGCTTCTAGTTGGAAATATTTTTCACAGCAATAAGAAAGTAACTGATATACTACCTGTGGTGGTGGACTACATCTGTCCCTTAGGCCTCAAATCAGAACTCAAGGGAAAAGATTCCCCATGTAGTTTGAGGAAACTGATAAAGAAAGTAAAGAGCTTCTGTGTGTCCCCTAATGAAACAGGTCAAGAAGATCTGATTGGCAAAATTTTGCCTGTTTGCCATCTAGTCCTGCAGGTAGCTGAGGGGAAGGAGGCCCAGGATTCTATGTACAAGTAGCTAGGTGGATATCACTTCTCCTTTTGTGTTATCTTGTGACAGATGAGGAAGAATTTTAAAGAGACACAATAGCATTTTCCATTGATACTAAGGAGAAACAATGGTAGAGCTAAAAGTCACTCTATCAATGTGGGATCCTGCTAAGAGGCACAGAGGATATAGGATTATTTGCTGAGAGTAGTAGGCCTACCACTGCCTCCTTCTGTTAAAGGAAGTTGAGGCGGGCCTGAGACCCCGATAATCTCAAGCATATCCTGGACCCTCCAGCCCTCCAGGCATGCCCTGAGATAAGCAGACAATTCAAGGCCAAAGCTCACTCCAGCTGTAATAATAAACCTGGACAATAAAAGTCTAAAGGTTACAGTTCCTCTGCAGCCATCACCATCCTATACATGTCTAGAATCACGTAGAAAGCTCCCCCAACTTATCTATGCAAACTAGGCATCCACAGGTTACTGGCCCTTGCCAATCCACTCATGAGACATCCAAAGACTACCTTGCCCCTACCAGTTCCCTTACTGCCTATGCCCCTACCTCTGCCTTTTCCTCTATATAAACAACTTTTATCTATACAATAAATGAGAGATGTTCACTGCAACATTCTCCTGGGTGGCTATGCCCTTCGGCCCACTGCTATCTCAAGACTCTGTCCACCCAGCTCCATGGATGCACTGGAGTGTTAGTGTACAATGACCTCCCAAGTAATCCACTGACCACAATCAAATACATTTTAAGAACAAAATCATGCATATAGCCTCTCTTAATCATGTAATATGCATCCTAGTAGAAGCCATACATGGTGGTACACATTTGTCAACAATTTTGTCACTGGGTAGG